>JBBPBS010000417.1:1758572-1796416 GCA_037974835.1 Cicer judaicum
ATATATATATATATATATATATATATATATATATATATCACTTGTTAAAAATGTACTCAATCTCACCTATTTCCACTTCATATAATATAAAAGTATTTTAAAAATAATAATATTTAACACTTCTCTTTCTCTCTTCAATCAAATAAAGGAAAAATTAACATTTATTTCATATTTTTCTTATATGGATCAATATAATAAATTTATTCTATTTCTGATATCTTTCTCTGTTAATACACGCTTTTTTATATCTTTCTCTCTTTTCATTTTCTTCTCAAAACCAAACACATCCTAAGGATTCTTTGATATAAGAGAGTTTGAAAAAAAAAAAAAGAAAGAAAATAGAAAGAGACAACTTCTTCTGTTTGATTCAGCATGAAAAGAAAGGAGAGTGATAAAAAATGGTGGATCCCACTTACGTTTTATTTCTTATATCTTTCTCTTTTTATTTCTCTTTATGACTGATAAAAAATGGTGAATTCCACCTACTCATATTTTGATTTTATATACACAACACCTATAAATTATTATAACGTAAAAATATGGTTTTGTTGAAACTTATGAGGTGAAGGATATGTGATTATTTTGAATTAAAATATAGGTATTGATAAAATATTAAAAAAAAAGTTAATAATTAACTTAAATAATGTAAATAAGTTATATATAAATAAAATAATATAAATCAATTAAATTAAATGATTAAAATTAATTTAAAGTTTAAATATGTTTTTTATCTTTGTAAATATAACAGTTTTCAAGTTTAGTCCATGTAAATTTTTTTGTTTAGATTTTATCCTGCAGTATCAGAAAAACTATTTTTTGTCCTTAACATCAACTGGACATTACAAAAACGTTAGTTGACAAGAGAAATATATTTTTTTCCCTGCAAATATAACACTTTTCAGTTTTAGTTCCTATAAAAAAATTTGTTTGGATTTCATGGTATTCATCACCATCAATCACAAACATAGAAAGTGAATTTCATCGTTTTCATCAATCCAATAATTCATATTTTCCTTCACCCAACTCTTTCCCTTCATTATTCATACCTCACCTAAATCAATTTTTATTATCAATAACTCTACCTCCAACCGCATCTTTCCCCTCTATTATCTTCAACAAAAAAAATATCCTTTTTAAGCCTTTACAGGTTAATTTTCTATTTTGTTAATTCTTTATATAAATAATTTTCAAAGATGAAGCTTAATCATCGCATTCCAAGCCAAAACATTTCGTTCAACCATTTCATCAAAAACCTTCAAACCACTCCCACCAACTCTCAAATACCTAGAAACCAAAGCAGTAAAACTAACAACATTTCTGTCAAACACCTTATGTGTATCCCTTAACCCCTCAAAACCTTCGAATACGAATCGACAAAGGACGTTTGAACAATTGGGTATTATAAATAAATAAATCATTTTTTAGTCTTTACGAGTTACCTTTATATTTTATTAATCCTTTAAATTGTTAATTTTCAAATATAGGTATAATTACTGCATTCCAAGCCAGAACATCCCATTCAACCATTTCATCAAACACCTTCAAGCCACTCCTAACATCACCAACTCTCAAAGACCCATAAACCAAAACAGTAAAAGAAACAACATTTGCGTCAGACATTTCATCAAAAACCTTATGTGCATCTCCTAACCCCCTCAAAACCTTTGAATACGAATCGACAAGAGACGTTTGAACAATTGAGTAATATATAAAAAAAATTAATCATTTTAAAACCTTTACGGGTTAATTATCTATTTTGTTAATCCTTTAAATAGTTAATTTTCAAAGATGACGTTGATATTTTTTTTGAGATAATAGAGGAAAAATATGAGCTCGAAGGTAGAGTTATTGATAAAAAAAATTGAGTTAGGTGAGGTATGAATAATGAAAGGAAATAGATTGAGTTGGGTGAGGGAAAACATGGATTGTTGGATTGATGAAGATGATGAAATTCATTTTTCTAGGTTTGTGATTGATGGTGATGAATATGATAAAATCTAAACAATAAGGACTAAAACTGAAAAAGTGATATATTTGTAGGGATAAAAAATATATTTCCCTTTATCAACTCACGTTTTTGTAACGTTTACTTGACGTTAAGGACAAAAAAAATAAAGTTTTCTGATTTTCTAGAGATGAAATCCAAACAAATTTTTTTACAGAACTACAACTGTATACTGTTATATTTACAAAGACAAAAAAATATATTTAAATCTTAATTTAATATTATGAATTAAAATTTCAGGTAAAAAATTATTGAAATAATTAATTTCATAGAATTTATATAAAAATTAAATTAGATTAAATTTGATGGTAATTTTTAATTAAAGAGTATTTTGGTCCATTCAAAATTAATCAACTTTTCTCTCTATTCTATTTATTCTCTCTTTCTCTTATTTCAAACAATACATCAAATCAACTATATTTCTCACTTATTTCTCTCTTCTCATACTCTTATTTCTCTCTTCTCATACTCTTTCTCTCTTTTCTATTTCTTTTTACAATCAAGCACACTCTAAGTGATTTTCCAAAGTCCAAACTCTAAATTTTATTTTATTTAAAAAATGATTAACTATAATTTCAGTTAATATATTTTTATCAATTCATGAAATTGATTCTTTATTTTGAAATCAGACCGTTTTTGTCCATATTAAGAAAATAGCGATTTGACATATATTAAGATAGTGTGATGTATGATACTCTACAAAATCTTAACTTTATGGGATTATCAACACCTATACAATGGAAATAAAACTCTATAAAATCCTAACTTTCAACTTTGAAAAGTATTTATTTTTGTATATTACTTAATCAATGTATTCAAATGTTTTTTAATTCAAAAATTTAAACGAAGACCAACACTGTCGAATTTTAAAGGTCTAATTGTAGTTTTGGTGTCTTTATTATTACCAACTCATGTAATTAGTCGGTCCCTCTATTTTAAAAGTAGACAATTTTATTCCCTCCCTTATATTTTTGAACTAAAAAATGAAGATTTAACATATTTTTAATTATATGATATAAAACTATATAAATACATTAATTATTCAGATTTAAGTAATTAAATTAAAAATATAAAAAAATTCTGAAATTGAAATGTAAATTTTTACAACATTCTATTCAAAATTTATGAGTGTTAATCATTATACATCTTCATATCATATATTACATTATTTAAAATATCTTATATCATTATATTTTAATTAAAAAAAAAAGAAGAACAAACTAATATTGTTAACTTTTAAATTAAAAAGATCAATTTCATAAATTAATAAAAATAAGAAGACTAAAAATTATTAATCATTATATATTATCATATTATATATCATGTTATTTAAAGTTTCTTACATTATATTTTTTTTAGTTAAAAAATAAAAAAAACATTCTAAAATTATCGACATTTAAAATAAATAGACCGATTTTATGAATAAATAAAAACAAAGAAATTAAAACTGCAATTAAACTTAATATTAAATTTTTTTTTTTTTTTATGAATTTGGTCTAAATTTCTAAAATCCTTTTCCTCTCTGCTACCTTCAACTAACCCTAATCTCCAAATTCGTGAACCCTAAATTCATCTTTATCGTTTCAGTTTGTGATTTCAATCTCATCTCTCTCGTTTCTCAGTTCGCGACTTCAAAGAATCCTAAATTTCAGTTCGCAATTTATAGAAGGAGAAGATCAAGTAGCGATTCAGCCGGTTCGTTCAGCTCATTTTTTCTCGCATTTGCATTAGCAAATAAGTTCCATTCTCTTTCCAAATCATTTCAGTTTGCGATTTTTGTAATCTTGTTTGAATGGGGTTGTGGGTTTGCGATTTCAGTTCTTAATATGCTTCAATGCTGGTCAATAGTCATAAACTCATAATCTGTAGACGTATTATGGAATGGATGTCTTTGTGTATCTTTGAAGTTCAGGTGTTAGAATATGCTTTCAGTTTTTGTACTGTTACTTCAAATTGTTTTAGTGTTCTTGAATATAGAGATGTTCTTGCTCATCGATTTTGGACACTTGTTCTCTTGTTTATTTACCATAAAGTATTCAAGTTCAACCATTGTATCTTTGTGCCTGTATTTAATTGATGTGTTGCGCACTCTGCGTCCCAATTCTGTTCTGTTTTTGAACTGATATGATTGCTAATCTAAAATTTCAATTTAAAAGGTGTCAGTTTCAGTTCAATGCATCTTTTACCCTTTTCTTTTTTCTCACTTTCAGATAGTTTTTTAATTTATTTTCTCTTAAGTATATGATAAGGATTACTGAATAAGATACTTTGTATTTGGTATCGTTGTTGTTTGGGTAGGGATGAATGAGTGGTGAACATTGCTCTCAAAATGTAACAATCTACTACACTAGTAATGAATTTGCATTGTTGTATGCTTAGCGGGTGTGTTATAATATGATTGGTTGTGTTTGTAATTTTTTATTTAATTCCATTGACCAAAACGATCAAAATGACTACCTTTGCTTTAAGTAATAACTATTGTGGTTATTGGGTGTGTTACAAGTTGCAGAACATACATGTCCATTGTCATGCTTAAATTAATTAGTGAAATGAAAACTATAGGAAATATGTCTACTGAAGAGTATGTCCCCCTAACTCAATTTGAGGATGAAGTTGATGAAAGTTTTATTATATATATGCTCAGCACTTTCGTAAGAGTTTTGGATTTTGGGACCGGGAACTTCAATTTATTAGCGCTCCGAGGGGGATACATGAAAGAGTAGTAGTAGGCTTGATAAGTGAATATTGGATTAAGGAATGTGACCCAGAAAATAAAAATATGAACTCAGAAATCTATGTTGTGTTTTTGTGATACACTGTTTCTTTGTAGAACTATATTCCTGGAAAACATTATACTTGTTTCATGGTTTTCTCTGTGTTTTTTGGTTGCAGATACTTGTTCCTTTTTTATTGGACTGAAAGATTTGAAGACTTCTAAGATGTTGGCCATTGATTCTACAAGAAAGATATCATTTAATCGATCCATTAGTAATGGTGATTTGATTATTGTTTATGAAAGGCATGACAACATGAAGGCTGTAACCGTGTCTGAGGGATCAGTCCTGCAAAATCGATTTGGTGTTTTTAAACATTCAGACTGGATAGGAAAGTCATTTGGATCCAAAGTATTCAGCAATAAGGGTGGCTTTGTTTACTTGTTAGCTCCTACACCGGAATTGTGGACTTTAGTTTTAAGTCACAGGACGCAGATTGTATATATTGCTGATATCAGCTTTGTCGTCATGTACCTTGAAATTGTTCCCGGTTGCGTGGTTCTTGAATCTGGTACTGGAAGTGGATCTCTAACTACTTCACTTGCAAGGGCAGTAGCTCCTACAGGGCATATTTATACGTTTGATTTCCATGAGCAAAGGGCTGGATCTGCTAGGTAATATGGAAGGGACTAATATTTCCACTATTACTGCTCCTGCCTTTCTCTGATGTTTGATACATGTGTGTTTGTTTATCTTTAGCCATTGCTGTATGTGTTATTTTCATTCCTTTGCATTGTGTCTTGCTGTTGTTTCGTGAACTAAACTTGAAATGATTTTGAGGTAAACTTCTTTCCTCCTTGTAGGGATGATTTTGAGAGGACTGGTCTAAGCAGCTTTGTCAGTGTGGGAGTGAGGGACATTCAGGGTGAAGGTTTTCCTCAAGAATTTGCTGGCTTGGCTGATGCAGTTTTTTTGGATCTACCTCAGCCTTGGCTAGCTATTCCTTCAGCAGCAAAAATGTTAAAACATGACGGCATATTGTGCTCGTTCTCGCCGTGTATTGAACAAGTACAACGATCATGTGAAACAGTTCAATCTAACTTCAGTGGTACGTCCCTATTTCCTTCTTCATCCATATTTTCCACTTTTAGGCTTGAGCTTGTTGAACCATTGTTTCTTATCTTTTTTGCTCTCTCTCTCTCTAATGGTAATTTATTTAAACACTGACGAAAGTCCTTTGTAATGTTTGCTTATGTGAAAGATATAAGGACTTTTGAGGTACTCCTACGGACATACGAAGTTCGAGAAGAGAAAATGGAAAGCTCACAGGTTAATGGTAACGGCTCTAATGGTTCACTTCCTTGCAAGAGAAGGCAGTGTTCAGATGGAGCTAGTGTGCTTACTTATCCTACTTCTTCTGTTATGGCTAGACCATGTGGTGAAGCTAGAGGTCACACGGGTTATTTGACATTTGCAAGACTTAAATGACTCATGAAGATTATTATGGTTACCTTCCACATTTTGTAGGAAAGAAAAAGCAACAGTTTTGTTTCTTTGTTTACAGCCATGTTTTCAAAAAAAAAATTGAACATGCTCTTGAGTATAAATATACTCTTCTGATTACTTTTCATAAATATGTATTTTTGTGCGCCTATTATTTTGTAGGATTGAGATCGTGATGTGATTCTATCTCCAACAACATCCATGTGTAAGGTTTCTGAAAATTATAATCTCAAGATACATAGGGGAAGAAGTCTTTTGTTTGCTAAAGGTCTTCTATTTTTTCTTTGGAACTAGATTGAAAACAAATTTATAATAAATTAAGAAAATCTCAAAATATTATTTTCATTCTTTCTTAAAAAATGTATTGTCGCTAATAAGCTTTCTATATTCTCTGTCACACTAGCCTCTTTTCTGTTGTCAGCATTTTAAAATAAATACAGATATTTGAAAAAAAAAATTGAAAAAAAAACATTTTTATAGGAAGTATACATAGTTTGTTTTGTAAAGTTGTTTACCAAACTAACTTTTATTTTAAAAGCTAAACAAATAACCGCAAATATTACTTGTTTTGAGAAACTACAAAAATCACACTACAATTAAAAAACCTACACTTTTGATTGCACCAAATTCCAAAACACAATACTTGTTTTAAACAACTAAAAAGAGAACTTTTTAGTGTACCCCCAACTATTGGTATAACTCTCGTTAGTAAATAGATTGATATTTAGTGATGTTTAAATTTGTTATTTCACGTTCTTATTTGTACTCTATAAATAGGATTCACCTATTAATACAAATGTTTTCAATTTTCTATGTTGTTATCTTGATCTTTCTTAGTTCATTTTATAATAAATTATTAGCACCAAGCTCTAACATGAGGTAATATTGGTTTATGCTTTGTAATATAATAAGTTCTACCGTACATTAAAAAATCTTTTTTATCTTTATCAACAATCACTTAAAAATAAAGAGAAAAAGATAAAGGCTCATTTTGTTTGTGAAGATGAGGATTTCAATTGATAATATGGATGTTACCCACCTGAATGTTGCTCAGTTTTTTGCTGATTCCAAAAGAAAAATTGACCACCTTTATTGGTGATGGAAGTGTCAAGAAATGAATTTTTAATACTTTCATAATAATAATAATAATAATAAAGTTTTATCTTTTGTGTTTTGAATATAGTTTTTTTATCTTTAAATTTGTTTTGATTTCCGTATCTTAATGATAAAAAAGTTGAGTTTAATGATCATTAATATCATATATAATTTTGTTGTTCAAATAATTATCTTATCATTTTTATTTAATTTTATTCTTATACGTTTTGTTTATTTTTCCTTTGCTTTATTTTTGGATATAATAAGTTTTGACATTAGTATTAATAACGAAGATATGTGTGTCGTATGAAGCGAGAAATTCAAGTTAATACTTAATCTAACACTAAAAAGATAATTGAAGGAACATATAGTTACATATTGAGAAGCATTGTATTTATAGAAAAGAAAATCAGAACAGTACATTCTGCATCCAAATTAATTGACAAAATAGAAAAAGATGTTTCAATTATGAAATCCCTAACTACATAAGATGACCCTTATGAGAGCAAGAGACAAACAGGCCATTGAGAAGATAAACAAAGAAACAAAATCCCTTGAAGACCATTTCCTAACCTCTTTAGTTTCAACCCTCAAACTCTTAGCCCTCCTCAAAGCATCGACTTCCTTTAACAAGTCAAACTCCAACCCTTTCTTCTTCAATTCTTCCGCACATTTCCTCAGCAATCCTCCATCCTCTTTCTCCCTATGAAGCAGCTTCTCCATGTGGGCCTCCACATCACTCTTGTACCTCAAAGCCCATATAAGGCCCAACGAAAACAGCAAAGAACAGATTGATGGGACCCACGACTTGTGACAAGCGTGGCTAGATGTTGTTGATGTGTTGAAGAGGAGCATGAGAGTTGTTGAATGGAAGAGGAAGAAGAAGATGTAAAGCATTGTGATCTCTTTGCGGATTGAATCTATTTGGGTCTCTTTTAAAGCTATGCGTCCATTGATGAGTTCTTCTTCTTTCAGCCATTGTTTTAAGAGGAGCTTGTGGGATGGTGTTTCTGCTATTTGGTGAAGTGGGTGGATTTGTTTCCATTCCATAATTGATGATCTCGTTGTGTTGTGTTCATCAGTGTTGGTATTGCCCATTGAATAGAAAGAAAAAGAGAAAGAAGAAGAGAGTGATTGTCAAGAAACAGTGGCGAGAAAGCACATACTTATAGGGATCCCTCGTATCTTTTTTTATGGGATGTAGATTTTGAATCTCTCTAACGGTCGTATTGTGTGATTTCCATGAACCCTCGTATCTTTTTTTAGATTTGATTTCGTAACACTCCTCCCGTACTCCTAACGGCTAAGTAATTAAATGAATGGATTTTTTTTAATATATATATATATATATACCACATTGGCACAGTCTAAAAAATAATACTAAACTCCTACTTTTTGAATCGTATTGTCGGGCTGTTGAATGATTTCTGTTTGTTTTTTTAAATTTAAGAGAAGGTCGCAAGTAGGGGTGGACAACGGGTCCGATTAGGCGGGTTTTGGTCTAAAATCACCGACCGGCCCAATTTACGGGTGCCATTTAATCACCCATTTTTGCCCATGTGAAGGTTCAGTTTAATCGGTTCTCAAATACTTGGTTTAAACGGGTCACCGGTTCAATTTATTCGGGTTAATTAGGTCATCTTTAAATTTTTTTTTATTGAATTGGGTCATCTTTAATTTTTTGACTGAATTGGTTTTTTTTACTTAATTGGTTCTAAAATTTATTTGGCCATCATGTTAATTTTATTAGGCAGCAATAAATTTTCATACTCTTGCCATGTTTTTATTATATATTTTTTTTAACGACTAATTAACATTTTTATATATATTATTTTTCATAGACTAAGTAACAATTTTATACACACCTTAAATGCATATTATTCTTCAAGTAATTCTAAGTCCACAAATTAAAGGATTTTGACTTGTTTAGAGTTCCACAATTATAGGTAAAAATAAATATAATTTATTACAATATCAAATAAACATTTTAATTAACATAAATATAAAATAATAACACTATGAACATTGGTGCTCAATAAATCTTTAATAGTTAAATTCAACATAAAGACTAAAGCTTTTGCATCTGCACATGAAAAACAATAAAACAATTATGATATGTAAATAAATTTAAGAAATGATAAAAATAAGATAATCATTAACATGCAAACTGTTAAAATTAATAGAAACATTATAATATAATTATAAATAGAAAGTAGAATAAAAAATCATAATAAATATTATAATCATATATAAAATCATAAAAGTAACAATCAAAAGCATAATATGTAGATCTCAGTTTAATCAAATAAACAACAAACATGTGATTATTTTTAGGTTTATTCAATATATATATATAATGAAATAAAAAATATATAAAAGCCTAACCTTGTTCTTCTATCTGAGATCCTGTAACTTTGAGCTTTCAACAAAGAAAGTATGGTTCAATCCATGGCTTCACAAGATAAAAATACATGTTAGTCAAATCACATGTTAAGAAACAGAAATGCCGAACATAAATTAAAAAAAAAACTCTAACAAAAATCATAACCTTTTAAAGAATACTTTTTATTAGTGACTTCGAGTTTTTGTCTATGTCTATTATTCTCAATATCTCCATTTACAACTGTATGATGAGATAGAGAGGGAAATAAAGCAACAAAAGGTTAATCGAGATGAGATATGAGAATGGATGATGAGATCAAAATATTGAGAGGAAGAAGTAAGAATGAAGCCTAAGGAGAGGAAGACGAAAGGATGAAGATGGTGTTCTCACGGAGAGGGTGAGATGGTAATTTGAATTCAAGCGGCTAGGGTTTGTTAGGGTTGATGGTATCAATGCTATTTATAGTGGACACAAATATGTTGGGCCAGTCTCGAATTTGGGCCAAATGGGAGCATTACGTTTTTTGTTCGGGCGGGTTCGGTTACCGACGGCCCAAAATGTTTCACCCGCACCCGTCCGCCCATATCCGTTGACTTTTTCCGTCAAACCCGTTGACCCGATTTCACCCGTCCATTTGCACGCGGGCCATGCGGATCAGGCGGTTTGGAGTTTTTGTCCAGGCCTAGTCGCAAGTATGCGACCATGTATTAGACGTATCATTTTGTTTTATAATATTTTTACAATTAAAAAATAAATAATTATAATATTTATAACAATAATAATAATAATAATTATTATTATTATTATAATATTTTAAAAACAAAGTATTATGAATAAATAAAAATAAAAATGATAAAATAAATTTATATTAATAATAATAATAGCAATAATAATAATAAAATAAATTATATAAATAAAATAAAATTAATTAAATTGAATAAATAACATATCTTAAATTAAAGAAAAAATACTACAAATTAAAAAAAAAAGACATAAAAGTTAAATAATGATTTCGATCTAAATGTCTTCTAATTTCATGTCCAAACGTTCGTCGAACTCGTCTAGCCCTTTGAATGAGTTGAAGTTGTTGCTCAATTTAATCATTATCCTCGTTATAAAATCTATATGATGATTAGAACGACTACCACATGTCTATATAAAATTTTGAATTTCAGAGTTATACATAGACTCAAAAACAGCATCAATTGATTTTATAATGAGTTTCAAATAAATTATAGAAAATTCCGCTGTCTGGTCGGATGAGCGGGGTTGATATTGTTGGCATTGAATGACCGTAATATTGACCAAGATCGAGATGCAAGACGTTATGAGGCATAAAGCGAAACTATTAGACGAAATCTTTTCAAATGTAAATAAATAAATTATTAGTATTTTATTTAATAGCTATATAAAATTTCTTTAGCATAATTAATGGCATTTTTAAATGTATATTCTTTATTTAAAAATTGAAATAAGACATTTCAACATTTCTACATCAACATTAAGAACTCATGTAAAATTTTTCATCTTTTAGTTGAAGAAAAAAATAGTATGATTTTTGTACTACTTCAATCACTCATGTTAATACCATGTTCACCACTTGTATCATTATTTCTCAAATTATAACTAATATTTCCTATACGAGAAATGTGTTAACTTTTTATCTCATAACTTCTCAATTTATAACTAATATTTCTCTTATCACTGCTACCTTTGTTAGCCAAATTTGTAAGACCCATAGTTTTAAATTATACTTTATGTATTTTAGTGGATTTTGGTATTGAACTCAGGGGCTTTTTAGCCAAGTTATTAATATTTTGGGAGTTTAAATGACCAAAATGATATTTTGATGCCCGATTAAGATTACTCGTCGAAAAATAAATTAAATTAACTGCGGTGAATCTTTTAAGAAGAATTTAATTTTGGGGAGTTTTGTTAAAAATATCTCGAGTCGCGACGAGAGTAGATATTTTTATGAAATGGTTTGAGAGGCTATGGGTGAAATGGTAATTTTATGAAATATCTCACTACAAGAAAAACCCTATTTTGTGGTCAACTTTATAAATATTTTGTGACCGAATAAACCCTCACAAATTAGTGACCGAAAAAGCCCTCACAAAAGCCAAAATTGAAATTGGCCTTTTTTTGTGGCTGAAAAAGCGCTCACAAATTTTTAAATATTTAACTCGATTTTGTGGCTGCCTAAGCCCTCACAAAATCACAACATTGTGATTTTGTGAGGGCCAAATCCGTCACAAAGGAGTGACGTGACTAGGGAGTTTGTGGCGGCATAAGCCGTCACAAAGGATTGTGCACGGGCGTTTGTGGCTGCAAAGACCGCCACAAAGGACGCCTAAATCCAGCTGGATTTTGTGGCCGCTTAGGCCGTCACAAATGGCATTAAAGCTGGATTTTGTGGCTGCTTTGGCCGCCACAAATGCCCAAGGTGACCCTATATATATTTTTCTCCCCTCCTCCTTCATTTTTTCACATCCAACTTCTCTCTAAAACTTCATTCTAACTATTCTCTCCTCCTTCTCTCTACACAAAATTACTCTTCTTCATTTAAATTTTGTAAGTATAAATTATAATTTATTTATAATTTACATTAATGTTTAATTATAAGTATAAATTTATTATTAATAATTAAAAATTTAAATATTTTATTATTAATAATTTAAATGTTTTTTATTAATTTGAATATTTTTTTATTAATATTTTATTATTTAAATTAATCTTTAATTTAATTATTAATCTTTATTTTTAATTTAAATATTTTATTTTAAATTTTTAATTATATTAAGATTATTTTATTATATATATATATATATTAAATTTAATTTATAATTACATTATATTTCAAATTTAATTTAATTATAATTTAAATTTTAATATTATAAATATATTAATTTATTAAATATAATATTGTAATAAACTATTAATTTAGAATTCGAAATTAATTTATTAATTACGTTGGCATTTGTGGCGGCCAAAAGCCCTCACAAAGGTCCAGTCAGCAATCCTTTGTGGCAGCCAAAAGCCCTTACAAATTCAACTTGGCATTTGTGGTGGCCAAAAGCCCTCACAAAGGTCCATTCAGCATTCCTTTGTGGCGGCCAAAAGCCCTCACAAACGTCCAATCAGGCAAATTCAGTCTGTCCTTTGTGGCGGCCTATGCCCTCACAAAGGCAGACTTTTGTGGCTGCAAAAGCCCTCACAAATGCCTCTATTTTGTGGCTGCAAAAGCCCTCACAAATGCCAACGTGTTTCAGCTCCTTTGTGGCTGCAAAAGCCCTCATAAAATTTTGTGACCAGCTTCTTTGTGGCTGTTTTTTTTCCCTTTGTGAGGGCTTTTGGCCCTCACAAAATTGATGAATTCTTGTAGTGTCTAGATATTTTATTTGGATATTTGTATTATATATATATAGAAAGAAAAGGAAAGGAAGGAAAAGGAAAGAAATAGAAAGGAAGGAAAAAGGAAGAAAGGAAAACTAAAAGAAATCAGAAAAACATTTTCTGCTCCCTGTTACTCGCGAACCTCTCCTCCTCCCTCTTTTCTTCTTCGTTGATTTTGCTTTCTTTTTCTTTCATTGGCTTCAAGAATAGAAACCCAAAGATTAGTGGGTAAGAAAGCAAGGATATCTCAGCTTCATACTTCCTCTTTGGTGTGAAAACGAAGAATAACGGTGTTTGGGATTTTCAAACCCTCAAACGCAAACCTTCACGTTTCATTTAGATCTAAGCTTCGTTTCGCGAAGGTATAGAAGGGAAAGTTGTTCACCTCCACCCTACGGTGCTAGTGTACTAACTTTGGAAGAGACGTTGCGAGCGGAGATTTTACCGGATTTACTCGCGGTACCGTAATCACTCTTTAAAGCTAACGTGAAGGTAAGAATTTGGTTAGGGTTGGAGTATTGATTTTGGGAAAAATGAATTTAACTCATTATTGTATGATTTTGAGGAAATGAGACTTGATGTGTTTGAGTGGTATGTTGTGATGATTTGTGTTCGTCGTATTTGACGTGTTCTTAATTGATACTTATGAAATTTGAGATGTGATTTGGTGTGAATTATGGATTGGATTTGATAATATGTTTGAGTTTGTTTTGTGTGGAATTTGAAAACCATTAGAGTTAAAACGAGTATTAAGAATGGGGAATCTCTTAATGCCTACGTTTACTTAATGTTGTCGTGAAAACCGTTAGAGTTAAACGAGTATTAAAAATGGGAAATCTTTTAATATCTCTATTTACTTAATGTTTGTTGTGAAAACCGTTTAAGTTAAATGAGTATTAAGAATGGGGAATCTCTTAATATCCTTGTTTACTTAATGTTTGTCATCAAAACCATTAGAGTTAAACGAGTATTAAAAATGAGGAATCTTTTAATATCTCTGTTTACTTAATGTTGCAGTGAAAATCGTTAGAGTTAAACGAGTATTAGAAATGGGGAATCTTTTAATATCTATGTTTACTTAACGATTGTTGTGAAAATTGTTAGAGTTAAATGAGTATTAAAAATGGGGAATCTTTTAATATCTGCATTTGCTTAACGATTGTCGTGGATGGAGTCAGAGTATGCTCATGCATTTTCATTTTTTTTGTAAATCGTGCAGACCCGTGATAGGTGGCACCTTGATAAATAGTACTTTGGCCTGTGATAGACGGTACATTTATGATTTACGTTTTTGTAAATTATGCAGACCCGTGGTAGGTGGCACCTTGGTAAATAGTACTTTGGCCCGTGATAGGCGGTACATTTACGATTTACGGTTTTTTGTAAATTGTGCAGACCCGTGATAGGTGGCAGCTTGATAAATAGTACTTTGGCTTGTGATAGGCAGTACATTTACGTTTTATGTTTCTTTTTAGTAAATCGTGCAGACTCGTGATAGGTGGCACCTTGGTAAACGGTACGGGCCCGTGATAGGCAGTACGTTTATGGTTTACGCTTTTTAGTAAATCGTGCAGACCCGTGATAGGTGGCACCTCGGTAATTGGTACTTCGGCCTGCGATAGGCGATACAATTATGATTTACGGCCCTTCAAGGAGGGTTTTGGTTTGGAATTCCGAGTCCATGCATTTTGGCATATACACATTGCATTAGGGTGCTTGGCACACGAGTCGTGTTTGATTCAAGTTCATGATTGAGTGTTTGAACTTGAGATGTCATGGTAATTATGTTGAAATTGCTAAGTGTTATGTATTGATATTGTGTGTAAGTGTGATTGATTGTAAAACTATTTCGAAACTCAAGTTGTCGTGGTGATTGTGTTGAAATTGCTAAGTGTTATGTATTGATATTGTGTGTAAGTGTGATTGATTGTAAAACTATTTCGAAACTCAAGTTGTCGTGGTGATTGTGTTGAGATTGCTAAGTGTTATGTTTTGGAGTTGTGTGTGAATGTGATTGAGTTAGTTTATGTAGTTTTATAAAAACATTCAGGGAAATCGACTTCTAAATCGATTCTGTGAAAAGCCATTTATAAAAATCGATTTGCCAATCGATTTGATGTATTACAAGAGCTCAGCTATTTTGACAAAATCGATGTGCCAATCGATTCTGTAAATATGTTTCATAAAACCAATTACAAAATCGATTTCCAAATCGATTGTTGTGTCTCCTGTTGTCTTGAATCTTGAAAAGATATTGAGCTAATCGATTTGGAATATTACAGTAGCTAAGCTAATTGGACAAATATTTTACTATGTCATATATTATTGTTAAATTTATGTGATTAATTTGGAAGTGAGATAGTAGATTAATTAAAGGAAGGAGAAAAAACATTTCTATCTCGCTATAAAAGAAATTGATGGCAATCATCATCACTGTCGTTGTTGTCGTCGCCTCGTCATCATTGTCGTCACCATCATCCTCATCCTCATCCTCATCCTCGTCGTCGTCATCGCTGTCGTCGTCGCCGTTGCTGTCGTCGCTGTTATTGTCATTGTCGTCGTCGTTGCCGTCGTTGTCGTCGCTGTCGCCGTCGTCATCGTCACTGTCGTCGTCGTCGTCGCCATTGTTGTCGTTGTCGCCGCTGTCGTCGCCGCCATTGTTGTCATCGTTATCGTTGTCACCATCGTCATCATCGTCATTGTTGTCGTCGTCGTCATCATCATTGTCATCATTATCATCATCGTCATCATCATCATCATCCTCATCATCGTCATGATCATCATCGTCATGATCATCATCGTCGTCATCATCATCATCATCATCATCATCATCATCGTTGTTATCATCATCGTCGTCGTCATCATCATCATCGTCGTCATAATCATCATCATTGTCATCATCTTACTCTACTACTTGAGAGAATTGCAAAGAGTAAATGATCACTAATTGAGTAGTCCATAAGCATGCATATAAAAGGGAAATAATATTTTTATTTTTTGTGTGTTTTGAGTTGTAATCTTGCTTGTTTATCACTACTATGGTTGTTATTAATGTGTAGGAAAGTAAATGAAACATTTCAACTCTTTTTCTTTCAAAAATACAAAATCCTAATTAAAGGAGTAACATGAAATTAAAGGAGTAACATGAAAGTGTATATTTTTGAGTTGGTGTTTTGTTAATATTGAAATTAGAGGAGTTAGTAGCTTGAATAACAAAAAAAGAAATTAAACCCTAGAGAAATTTACTAAAACCAAAAGGGATGTGTCATAAAGTGAAAAATTGATTTTCGTATGTGTTTGAGTAACGTAATGAGTTTGTTTTCAAAAAAATGAGTTTGAACTGACAATAGAAATTTTATTATAGTAGTTTCAGTTAGTAAAGTTAAGAAGACTTTTGTAAATGTGTTTGGCTATATTTTATTTATTTTTATAACTAAAAAGACAACTAGATATTAATGTGTTTGAGAACCAAAGTGATGTATTTTTTATTAAAAAAAAAATTCAAAGTTATGAAATGAGGATTTTAAAGTTTCTAAGTGATTGATAAAAAAATTTGACTAGTTGTCTTGAGTAATGTAACCTTTAAGTAAATTTTATGATTTTCTACGTTTGTGTAGTTAGCTTATTGAGTGTCAAAAATGAATTGAGATTATTGACACCAAGTTAGAAGTGGAGAGAACTCTGAATATTTTATGTTTGTTATGTTGAAATTTTTAGGGAAAAGAGATAGAAACAAAAATGTCATGACAAATTTTTTGGATTAAGTTTTGAAATAATGTGTTAAATGAATTTTTGTGGTTTGTTTTAATTCAAAATTATTTGAGTGTTATAAATTTTATGAACTTTAAAGAAGTTAGAAAAAAGTTCTCTTCTGATTTTTAGTGATAGTATAAATTAAAATTTTGAGTCGTTTAAAGTTTGAAACCATATGAGTTGTTATCCTTGATTATTTAAGGTATTTTAGACTAAATTTGGACATATTTTTTGAAAGACTTTGATGAGTAAAATGGGTTTTAGCTAGCCGAGTGGTATGTATAGAAAAAGAGTTTGAAATTTTGTTTAAATGTTGGTTTTAAGTTGATTTTGTGATTAAGGTGATAAAAGTTCTATTTATGGAGTTCTGGTGATAACAAGGTTTTCATATTTATAGATAGACCAAAAACGTTTGAATGAGAAATATTCACTTATGTGATTTGTGGTGCTAAGAAGAAGGAGGAGGAGGAGTAGTAAAATGGAATGGAATTAGGAGGAGGAGTGTAATAGAATGGAATGGAATGCAATGAAATAAAATTAGGGATTAAAATAGGAATGTATCTTTTTTTAAAAGTTTTTGTAAGTAAATGATATAATAAAATAGAAAATATATTTTATACATTAAGAATAATAATAATATGTAATTAATCTACATAAAATCTTCTACATCATTATTTTTGACACATCATTAAAAAACAAAACTTCATCAAATTTTGAATCTAAGATTCTGTTTGAAGGAACAAAACTAAGAACAAATAAAATAAAAAAACTATTTTTATAATTAGATAAAATAGAGAGACCAACTAAAATTAAACAAAATATAAAATACTAATAAAATTAATCATAATAATTGTAGTACCTATTTTGTAGCCTTTAAGTTACAACGAACAAAGACAATAAATATCTTTAAGTTCTTGACGCTCCAATCTATGTTTTTTTTTTTGAATGAATGCGCTCAAACACCAATTTTGTTCACAATTAGAAGCGCACTGCAATGACTCAAAATTCGAATAGCCAACTATTGCAAGTGTGGTACATCATATTCATAAGTTTTTCACCATTGATCTAGAAGATTGCATGTCATAATATAAATAAAAATATATATTGTACTAAAATAAAAATTATGGACAGCATATTATTAAAGATATCAATAACATAATGTTACTATTATCCTTATTTGGATTTATACGAATTGTTTAACAAACGGTACTAATTGGGAATTTAACTTGAAAAATAAATATTATATTCATAAATTAGACATTATAAGTTTTTTTTTTAGTTTTATATTAGTTAATTTTATCATACTTTTATTTTTTGTTTGTTATAACTATTTTGTTGATAGGCTATTATAAATACTCATGTTGTATTCTCTTTCTCAATTTAATAAAAGATGTATATTCATTAAATATTCATTATGGTATCAGAAGTTTCCTTTTCTTAACTTTCCAAAAAAAAAAAAAAAAAATAGAAACACCCAAATTCCAAACAGAACAAAGCCAACGCATATTTAGCAAACTCTTAACCCTGAAATTCCAAATCGCACAAATTTGCACATTCATTCATCTTCTTTCTCTTCTTGGTTTTGCCCTTCTTTTCCTCTCCTTTCCTTCGCCCAGCGCTTCAATGGCAGGTTATGATGATGATGATGATTCATCTACCACCTCTACAACTATTTCTCAAGATGAATTGCGAAATCCATCATCACCATATGACCTCTATCCTGGCGAAAATCGGGGCGCTTTTCTTATAAATCAAACTTTACAAGGGCCAATTATTACAATTGGAGCCGTTTGATGAAACGTGCGTTGATCTCCAAGAACAAAGCAAAATTCATCAACGGCAAGTTACCGATGCCGACAGAAAACGATGCGTTATTTGATGCTTGGGAGCGCTGCAATATGATGGTAATTTCTTGGATTACTCGCACTCTTTCTCCCTCTATTGCTCAAAGTACAATACACATTGAGAATTCCAAAAGTTTATGGGATCATCTAAAGAATCGATTTTCTAAAGGAGACCATTTTCGTTTTTCTGATATGCTTCAAGATTTACACTCTATTAAACAAGGTGATACATCGGTCTCTGATTTTTTTACTGCTTGGAGTATTCTTTGGGAGGAGTTAGAGGTTTTATGACCCATCACAGACTGTTCTTGCTCTACTTCATCTGAGTGTAGTTTACAAAAATTAGTGTTAGGTTATCGATCCTCTAAAGCCCTCACCTGTTTTTTAAAAGGCCTCAGTGACAATTTTAATACGGTAAAAACCCAAATTTTGATGATGGATCCTTTACTTGATATAACCACAACATTTTCTTTAATTTTACAACAAGAACGACAAATTACTGGTCCTTTTGTTGATGCTAAGGTTTTAATGAACTCTTCCATCAATGGTACTTCTAATGCTAATCCAAGAAATGGTTTAGGTCGTTGTAAAGGTCGCGGATCTGGTCGGGGCAGAGGTGGAACTCCTCAACGACAATGTACTTTTTGCAACAGGCTAGGACACACTGTTGATCATTGTTATTTTAAACATGGTTTTCTGCCTGGATATTCTCCCGGATACAAGAACACCAAATCTATTAATTCTTCAATTACAGATGATGATTCTGGGTCTGCTCCTAATGATCATAGTTCTCCGAAATCCAATCCATATGATGGTAATGTCTCTCAATTCACTGCTGACCAAATTAATCAACTCAAACATTTACTTCAACAATCTAATTCCTTTTCTGAAAATCAATCTCAACCTACAAATCAAATTTCTCAAATTGCTGGAGTTTCCTCTAATCAACAGAATTCTGCTTTAGGTAATATCTCTCCAAACTATTGGATTCTTGACACTGGCGCTACTGACCATGTTACTTGTAATTCCAAATTTTCTATTACTTATCATGAAATTAAACCAATTCATGTTACATTGCCAAATGGAAATACTATTAAAGTTACACATTCAGGAACTGTACATTTCACAAATGAATTTAAACTTTTCAATGTTTTATACATTCTTGATTTTACCTTAAACATTATTTATGTTCAGCAATTAATTACTTCTTTGAATTGTAAATTAACTTTTGTTGACTCTAAATGTGATATTCAGGACCCTACATCCAAGATGATTGGGCATGCTAAGCTTTTGAATGGTTTATACCATCTGTAACAACATATTAATAATGTCAAACATTCTGTGTTGTATTTTTTAAATTCTAGATCGTCACATGCTACTTTTGATCTCTGGAATCTTAGATTAGGACACCCTTCTAATAATGTTCTTACTCATATTTGTAAACATTTTCCATATGTTAGTTTCAACTCTAATAAAATTTGTGATTCTTGCTATCTTGCCAAATAATCTAGATTACCTTTTTATGCTAGTAATACTGTTTCTGAGAACGCTTTTGATTTGATTCATATGGATATTTGGGGACCCTTGTCCCATTCTTCTATTCATGGTCATAAATATTTTCTAACTATAGTTGATGATTATACTATACACACTTGGATTTATCTTATGAAAGCTAAATTTGAAACTCGAAAGTTAATGCATGATTTTGTTGTTTTAATTAAAAATCAGTTTGACAAAGTTATCAAAGTTATTAGGACTGATAATGGTGTTGAGTTCTTATATCCTAAATTTTATGCAAAATTTGGAATTCTACATCAAACATCATTTGTTGAAACTCCACAACAAAACTCTATCGTGGAAAGAAAACATAGACATATTTTAAATGTTACTAGATGTTTGCTTTTTTAGGCTAATCTTCCAAAAATATTTTGGTCTTTTGCTGTCAAACATGCCATTTATCTCATTAATAGATTACCATCAGCATCCATTGATAATCATAGCCCTTATGAGTTGCTATATAAACACCTCCATG
Source organism: Cicer judaicum (assembly GCA_037974835.1). NCBI lineage: Eukaryota > Viridiplantae > Streptophyta > Magnoliopsida > Fabales > Fabaceae > Cicer > Cicer judaicum. The sequence continues at coordinate 1,779,298 of JBBPBS010000417.1, forward strand.
TTCTTAATGAATGTTTTTGGATCTCTTTGCTTTGTTTGTACTTTGCATCAACATAGGACTAAATTAGATCCTAGATCTAGAAAATGTCTATTTCTTAGATATAAATTTGGCACTAAAGGCTTTATTTGTTATGATTTACATACTAGGGAAATTCTAGTTTCTAGACATGTTATTTTTTATGAAATTTTTTTTCCATACTTCTCTAGTAATGATTCTTCTAACAGTGATTTATCCTCTTGCGATGATTTTGGCACTTTTAATTTCCTTCTTGAACCTATAAAACTAGATTTTGTCCATAGTAAATTGAGTAATTCTAATTTGAATGATATTAATGCCATGCCTACTTGTGATGAAAATAATTTTGCACATGAAGAGCCTTTTAAACCACCTAGTATTATCAAATCAACAAGGCCAAAAAATCCTCCTGTTTACCTTCAGGACTTTCATTGCAATATTTTAAACACTTCAGGTACTGCTACTAACTCTACAACTGATGCTGTTTTATATCCTTTATCTTCTGTTTTGTCTTATAAACCTTTTTCTTCTACTCATTTAAAATACATTCATGCCATGACTAGTGCTGTTGAACCCCAAACTTATCATGAAGCCGTTAAATCTAAGGATTGGGTCATTGCTATGCAACATGAAATTACAGCTTTAGAATCTAATAACACTTGGGAATTAGTTGACTTGCCTAAAGATAAACATGTCATAGGATGTAAGTAGGTATATAAGATTAAGCATAGGGCTGATGGTACTATTGAAAGGCACAAGGCTAGACTTGTTGCTAAAGGTTTCACTCAATTAGAAGGTGTTGATTTTCTAGACACTTTTTCTCCTGTGGCCAAATTAACTACTGTTACACTGCTTCTTGCTTTGGTTGCCACTAATAATTGGTTTTTTAAAACAGTTAGATGTTAGTAACACTTTTCTTCATGGTGACCTTCATGAGGAAGTTTATATGAAACTTCCTCCTGGTTATTTGAGTCATAATAATAATAAAGTTTTTCGTTTAAAAAAAAACATTGTATGGTTTAAAACAAGCGAGTCGACAATGGTTTGCCAAATTGTCTTTTGCTTTGATATCATTTGGTTTTCAACATTCAAAATATGATCATTCCTTATTTATTTTCAAGACATTAAAATCTTTTACTATTTTGTTGGTTTACGTAGATGATATTATTATTGTAGGTAATTCTGAATTAGAGATCACTACAATTAAAACCTTTTTACATTCTTCTTTTTAGATTAGAGACCTTGGGGACTTAAAGTTCTTTCTTGGATTGGAGATCTCTCATTCAAGGGAGGGTATTCACATATGTCAACGTAAATATGCTCTCGATATCTTGTCAGACGCTGGATTATTAGGCGCTAAACCTTGCAATACACCTATGATCAAGGACAACAAATTTCTATACAACTCAAAGGCACAACCTCATGATTCAATCTCTTTTAGAAGAATTATTGGACGTCTTATCTACTTGACCAACACACGACCTGATATCACCTTCGGCGTGCAACAACTTAGTTAATTTATGCAATCACCGAATGAAGACCATTACATGGCAGCCATGAGGATCCTCAAATACATAAAAACTGCACCAACTCAAGGATTGTTTTACTCATCAGGGTCCAGGCTTCAACTGCGAGCATTCAACGACTCTGACTGGGCAACCTGCCCAGAAACAAGAAGATCTGTTACTGGATTTTGTATATTTCTTGGTTCATCATTGATTTCGTGGAGGTCTAAGAAACAAAACACTGTATCTCGTTCATCTTCAGAAGTAGAATATAGAGCATTAGCATCAATAACTTGTGAAATTCAATGGATAACATTTCTTTTGCAAGAATTAAACATGGATTGTTCTGCCCCTACGACTCTTTATTGCGATAATCAATCAGCCAGGAACATTGCGTCAAACCCAACATTTCATGAGAGAACAAAACATATAGAAATTGATTGTCATATTGTTCGGGACAAACTGTAAGCTGGATTGTTCAAACTCTTGCCCATATCTTCATCAAATATGCTGGCATATTTCTTTACTAAGCCCCTTGAACCTACATCATTCAATTCAATTCTTAACAAGCTGAGAATTCTTAACCTACATTCTCCATCTTGAGGGGGGATGTTAGTTTTATATTAGTTAGTTTTATCATACCTTTATTTTTTGGTTGTTATAACTATTTTGTTGATAGGCTATTATAAATACTCATGTTGTATTCTCTTTCTCAATTTAATAAAAGATGTATATTCAGTAAATATTCATTATTTCTAATGAATAATAGTTTTTAAGTTGAAGATTTTTCTGTATAAAAAGATTATCATATAGTTGAGTTAAAGTTGATATAACAAGAGTTATAAGTATCGTTTTAATTTAGTTTTAATTTAATATTGTGAAGTTTCATAATTTTATATCAATATTATAATTATAGGGATATTTTGAACATAGATGTTGACATACAATTATAGTACGTGTTTCCGATTCCTTAGGTTAGGTTATTGTTAAGTACCTTAGACTTATGCTTAAGAAGATAAAAGAAATTATATTGAACATTATAGAGAGTAGAATATTAGATTAAAAAAGCGACGCATTATACATATACATGCACACATATAGATATAAAAGTATTTAAATACTTTTATAATAAAATTTTACTTCATAGCAGGGAACTAAGTTTTATTATAAATTAAATCTGCACTGTAATTTGGATGATTGAAACTCTAATTATGTCATTAGACAATTAACACAGTGAACCAAACTTTCTCGAATTGACTCATATACGAGGAGTGGACAATCCAACCTTCACAATTATATCTCTCTCTATATATATATTTACAATTACAATATAAAATAGTTACCTATCCTTATTAATTTACTCTAGCATGCTAAAGACCAAGTATGTAACACAACTGCAATTAAGGTTAATAAGTTGATAGAGTTATCTAACTGTTTTTTTAATTTGCTGATTATAGAAGTAAGTTATTAAAGATTATGTATTTAGGTCTCAAGAATCAACCTATGTTTGTTTCACTATTTGGGCTTTTCAAGTTTTGACCTTTTAGTTCAATGTTTATGAATTTTGAGGCGAACAAAAGTGAAGTGACCTTGTGGTGTGTTGGACAAAGACAACATTGTTAATGTTAACAATGAAAAGAGGAAGAAGAGAGACAACAATTCTAGAATTTCATAACATAGAATGAATCAAACTTAAGTTAATAGGGTTACAATGAGTATATATATAAGAGAATAGAAATGTCTAAAATACCCTTACTACTAATATATATTAACATTATCTAACATCTCCCATCAAACTTACGATGCATTAACATGGAGCATCGAGAGTTTGTCAACTAAAAAATGAAAACGTTTAATGGAATGCATCTTTGTGAAGAATAAATCAGCAATGTGTGAAGATGAGGAGACAAATGGTAGAGTAATGGTTCTATGCTGAAGATGATGACGAGTAAGATTAAAATCAATCTCAATGTGTTTGTTGCATTCATGAAAGACCAAGTTGTGAGCAATTTGAATAGCACTCTTGTTATCACAGTGCATCGGAGTTGGCTCAGAAAGAGAGATACCCATATCAGACAAAAGCCAACACAACCAAATTATTTCAGCGGTAGTGGATGCCATAGCACGATACTCAACTTCTGTAGAGGAGCGAGAGACAATGTCTTATTTCTTACTCTTCCAAGAAATAAGAGAGTCTCCAAGAAAGATACAAAATCATGTGGTAGATTTACGATATGTGGTAATCGTAACATGAACATCATAAGCAATGTCAGGTCTGGTAATCGTAAGATACACTAAGCTGCCAACCAAAGTACGATACAAAGTGGAATCTGGTAAAGGAACACCATCCGAGGGAGCATATTTCACATTCAACTCAAGAGAAGTATCTGCTGCTTTAGTATCAGAAAGACGAGCCTGATCAAGAATGTTGGCAATGTACTTGGATTGAGAAAGAAGATAGCCTCTAGGAGAGTAGGCAACTTCAATCCCCAAGTAGCGAAGAGTTTCCAAGTCCTTCATCTCAAATTATTTGGCCAACAACAATTTCAACTCATTGATTCCACTAACATCATCACCTGTAATAATCATATCATCAACATATAGAGAAAGTATAATGCGACCATAAGTGGTGGACCATATAAACAATGCAAAATCATGTTTACTAGAGCGAAAACCAAGAGAAGCGATAACAGTAGAGAATTTCTCAAACCAAGCTCGAGGAGCTTGTTTAAGATCATATAGAGCCTTTTTTAACTTACATACTTCCCCTTGATTATGAGAAACTCCTTGTGGAGGGACCATATAGACTTCTTCATGAAGCTCACCGTTTAAAAAAGCATTTTTGACATCCATTTGGGAAATATGCCATTGACGAATAGATGCAACTGCAATAAGAGTACAAATAGTGGTCATCTTGGCTATATGAGCAAAAGTTTCTTCATAGCAACGAGACTTTGTATATCCAACGAGACCCAATAACATGTTTTCTAGGAGGAATAGGTACTAATTCCCAAGTGTTGGTTTTGTGCAATGCAGATAATTCTTCTGTCATAGCCTGCTGCCAAAGAGGATCAAGAACAACCTCTTTATAAGAAGAGGGCTCAAACAAACTGTGAATAAAGGTTAAGAAAGAAGCAAACGAAGCTGAGTAAGTGGAATAGACAAAATTAGGAAACTGAGTAGACTTATGTTGACGAGAGGGGTAACAAGGAGGATTGTAACACCCCGTTTTTCAAAGCGAGGGTGTATTTTTTTTTCTAAAACAAATTAAAATAAAACAGAGAAATAAATAAGGTAAACACCTTTGGATAAATAATTAAGTCATTATAATTTCCAAGCAGCGGAAAAGTTTCTCCAAATATGAATACGAAATATTTACATATCAAAAAGTGGTACAGTCTTCCAGTTTAAAATAAACATAATACAAAAGAAAGACGTCTTTTCCCTCTATGTCAACCTAATCTGATCATTCTACAAAACAAACTATACAACTTGAGTGATCTCCACGCGCCCCGTAAGATCCTCCTAACATAGCTCCAGTCACGCATTCCCATCTACATCCCCATCCACAGGGTATGAACTGGTAGGATCGTCCTATCTCTCATCTGAGGGCAAAGCCCAGATTTCCACAATAGTTGTAAAGGGTCACCAACCGAAATTAACAGTTAACACATAACATTTAAGTTTTTAAATGCACAAATAACCTTTCCACTTAGCATGCACCTTAAAAGGGTTTCCATATGCTAAACATGCATAAACAAAGTTGAAAATTGAAGTTTTTAACAAAACAGCATTGTTGTATTCGAATACAGCATCTCTGTATTTGAATATGTTGACACCTAATTTTGTCCGATTTATTTTTTACTTTTTATTAAAAAAGGAAATAATAATAATAATAATAATAATCACAATTATAATAAATATATAAAGAAATATAAAAATAAAAATAAATAATTAGGAATATAAGCTCTAAACAATCACAAGTGTTTTCGATTCTTGTTTGCCTATAATTCTTGTTCAGACTATTTTCTAAAATAAAAAAAATAATAATAAGAAATAAAAATAAAGGAAATTGAAAAGAAACGAATTGATTGTCATAAAAATCGATGCAATGATGATCAAAATAAATGAAAAAAAAACATAAAAGAAATTGATTGATAGTCATAAAAATCAGAATAATGGTGATCAATTGAATAGACAAGAAACCGAAGAATAAATCAATGGCAATAAGAATCGGTATAATTGTGGCCAATTAAAAGAAAAGAAAACCGAAAAAAATAGATTAATGGTAATCAATTGACAATTATTCTCTTGTCTTTTGCAATCTACACCCAAAAGTCTATAAATAGTCTCCCACAAGAGGGCAAGGGGGGAAAAAAGCACAAACCGAGAGTACACAAAAAATAGAGAGATTAGTTAGTAAGAGAGAAGGAGAGAATCTGTTCTTCAAGTAATATGTCTAGTAAGGTACCATTTCCTTATTCTTTTCTCTAGTCTGCGTATTAGTTATTTTGATTTTACATCTTTTTTATATATATATATATATGTTCTCTTTCTATTATTTTTTTTATATAAATAAGTTCATATGTTAAGCTTTCTTTTATTTTTTAATCGTTTGATCCTAAAATTGCTTTCTTTTGTAATATAAAATAATAAAAAATATAACTAATTGATGTCTATAGATAAAAAAATAAATTTCATCATATTATAATTTAATTCATTATCAAATAAAAAAAAATTATAACGGATAAATTTTTTTACCCTTAAGATTAGAATTAATGGTTGTTGCCGCTGGATGAAATTCATCCTCGCTCGCTGCACCATATTATTCACTTTCAATCGTTAGTGGTCTTTGTGTTGCGACAGATCCGACAATGTACGGGCAAATTATTTGATAGATTATTTCAACGTCGTGTCCATTTGTCTTGTTCACATACTGCCACGTTACGAATTTTTTTAAATTTTTTTTTTTACTTTAAAACAGACAAATATTATTATAATTATTATTATATTCATTATTATTATTATTATATTTTTATTTTTTATTTTTATCTTTTAATATGTATATACATAAAAAAAATAATAATAATAAAATCAGTCAACACACAAATATTTTCTACCAAAGAACTACGTATGTTTTGATTTCCCTATTGCACCTGGGGATATGTAGGAGCAAGGTCTTCCCCTTGTCAAACTAAATTAATAAAATAAAATATTTTTTTTCTTCTTTCATTAATGTAAATAATTTTATTTTTTTTATTATTCTTTTTGGGGTAAAAATAAATAAATAAATAAATAGTTTGTATATAATTAATTATAGGGTAACCATTTTAACGGACGTTGTAGGGGTGATAATACTTCCCTACTCGTAATCGACTCCCGAATCTGAATTTATGGTTCAAAAATATTATTTTATGTTTTATCCAATTTTTTCCTTTAAAAAAATAAAATTGGTGGCGACTCTGTTTTTTTTCGCAGACAAAACGGACGCGACAGCTGGCGACTCCGCTGGGGACTTTTGAGAGTCAAGCCCAATATAATTAATTATATATAGTTATTTTATTATTTATTATTTTATTTATATTACCCCTATTGTTTTATTTTATTTTTTATTTTGTTATATTATTAACATAATTATATGTGTTTTTTTAATTTATTTTTATTATGATGATTTTTTATTTTTTATTTTTATGTATTTTTCTTTACACCCTAACACGATTCACACACTTATGAGTGGGCTCTACACCCGGGCTGAGTGCAAAACTAAGATAAGTTAGAGACTGTGTAATGATAATCTTCTGGATGTACATCCTGTTTGGTTGTCATGAAAGTCTCACCTAGAGTTGACCTTTTTTAGAATATTGCCATTTTAATAGTTTACCTATTAATTGGCTTAATATTTTAGAATTGAGTTGTGTGCTCTAGGAACCAATTTAGAACTATAGAGCTACCCTTAGTAAATGTTCACATGAAAAATGATATAAATAACATGTACATACGAAAAACTTACTCTATGTCATGTTCACTACCTGCTAGTATACCCAAGTTTTTTTTTTCCTCATCATCATCATCATTTTTTTTTTGCATAATATTCTTTATCATGGTTATTTTTAAAAAAATCATTATCTCATCATTTTAAAAACCATAAAAATTAAAGCTTGTTGTGAATAACTTTAACCGCAGGAAATATGGGATCAAATGGTGGTTTAAACATTATTCCATTAAGAAAGACCTTACCATTGAGAGTTCTTAAACTGGATGTAAACAACATTAAGAATCTTGCTCGGAAGTTGAAAAAAGTACAACGTGTAATCTTTATGGGGAAATTCGGCAAAATTCTTGATTTACTTGAAGTTAATGTACAAGTGGATGCCCTTACAGCATTGGCCCAATTCTATGATCCTCCTTTCAGGTGTTTCACTTTTAAGGACTTTCAGTTGGCCCCAATGTTGGAGGAATTCGAACGCATAATGGGATATCCGATGAAAGGGAGTAAACCTTACCAATACATGGAACACTATCCATAACTGAAAACAATTGCTGAAACGTTTGATATCCCTATAAAGGAAATAGAAGACAATAGAACCAACAAAGATAATTTGATCGGATTTCCGATAAAATATCTTGAAGAGAAAGCAGTCAACTTAGCAAGAGATGGAAAATGGGATACTTTCATGGATGTGCTTGCCTTAATTATATATGGAATTGTTTTATTTCCAACTATTAAGGATTTTGTGGATTTCATGGCGATAGACGTCTTTTTGGCTTACAAGCATAGAGGGGAGAATCCAGTACCGACAGTTTTGGCTGACATTTACTGCACACTCGACCTCCGTCATGAGAAAGAAGGGGGCCTAATCCATTGTTGCTCACCAGTACTCTATGTTTGGTTTGTCAAACATATTTTTCAAGACATGCATCAATTAAGAACTAAGAGCAAAAAGGAATGGGCCAACGCTCTAGCAAATCTCAACGAAAGAACAATTCAATGGTACTCCAGAAGTCAAGATATAAATGAAGTGATTTGTAGATGCGGTGTTTTTGTCGATGTTCCCCTCATGGGAACCAAAGGGTGTATAAATTATAATCCCATTGTTGCATTGAGACAATTGGGTTATCCTATGACAAAACCTCCAATAATGGATGTAACAAAATTGTTTGTCATTCATGGACGAGATGCTTATGATGCTAGCTTAATGAGAAGAATACGTAAGTCTTGGGGAGATGTTGTTAGAAGAGGTCAAGAATTAGGGCCTAGAAGTTGTGGTACCGGAGAGGAATATCATAATTGGGTGAAAAAGAGAGCATTAGAGATCAAGTTGCCTTTTCATAGCACCATAATTACTCCCGAAGTAGTAACAACAGAATCTTTTTTCAGTATTGAAGATTTAAAGGCCGACTTAGCTCTCAAAGGACAAGAAATTGAAAAATTACAAAAAGAATTAGATATGGCTCACCAGGCTTATAGAGATATGGAATATAAGAATACTCAACAAGCCCTTATCCTTGAGAAAGTACAAAAAAGGGCAAGAGAGGAAGAAGAAAGCAAAGAGAGAACTCGAATCTGTTTGCGAGGTGCGAATGAAGAGTTAAGACTCAGACGTCAAGAAAGGGATGATGCAGTGATTGAAGGTCTTAGACTTAAAGAGTTACTAAAGAAATCTGGGGAAAAGCATGAAGTCATCCGTCGACAAGAAGCAAATCTAAAGCAACAAATAGAGAGAGTAAGAGCGGAATGTGAAAGCAAGATCATGGTAGAAAGGCAATGTCAAGAAAAGATTATTGAAGCATATAGAGTTGAGCTTGCAAGAAAAGAAGACGAGATGTATACACAAAAAGACACTATCGAGAGACTTGTTCAAGAAGGAATGTTTTGGATGGACCGTTTCTCCAAACTAGTTTATTTGACCAATTCTGCTATCGAAGATATTCCACCATTATTAAGGGCCGCTGATGGGATGGCTAATCCTCTCTCTACCCCTCAAGAGATCTCTATTTTTATTGAACATTGTAAAAGTTTAATCGAGCAAATGAAAAAATTGATTGCTCATTAAATCTGCAATTTTGTGTTTAGGTTTCAGCTTTCGTTTTATGGTAAAACTTGTATTTTTCTAATTTTCAATAAATTAAATTTGACCCTACTTTTGGTCCCATAACTCTCTCTTTATTGGTTAAGATATTCACAAACAAGCAATAAATAGTTCTTTGACATTCATGTACAATTACATTTTCATACATCATGTTGCATACTCATGCCATATTCTTTCACAGAAAAAATAACACAACAAACAAAAAAATTGGTGCTACGACACCGTTATCGGACACGATCTCAGTCAAAAATCATGGATGAGCTAGAGCAAACAAAAATAAGAGAAGACGTGAACCAACTCAAGGGGCAAATGACCAAGATCTTGGAGATTCTACAAGCACTTGGAAATAAAAATGATGGGAATCCTTTGGTAGACGAGGGGGTGTCACAAAACACTCTAGTTCACCCAATAGGAGCTGCTCCACACCTTCACGCTAATCATCAAGAAGGGAAGACACAACAATTTCCACTTTATGGTTTGCCGCCAGGCTATACCGCATCCATAGACACTCATCTCCCCAACAACAATCCGCTGGTTGTGGCTACAAATCCACAAACTAATATCAGCGAATTCCCTCAAGTGCAACCTTCACCCCTTACTTCGGGATTTCCTGGAACTTCACCACAAGGAAAAATTACCGAAGCTACGCCGGTGATGTTAAACATACATCATGAACCTCGACCGCTCGAGAACAATCAATCCCAAGAAAAATGGCAAGCCTTGGAAGAACGCTTGAGAGTTATTGAAGGGGGAAACAATTATGGATTTGATGCTTCAGACCTATGCCTCGTTTCTGATGTTATAATACCACCGAAATTCAAATTGCCTGAATTTGACAAATACAAGGGAACAACATGTCCCAAGAACCATCTTATTATGTATTGTCGAAAAATGGGTTTTTGCGCTCATGACGAAAAACTACTAATCCACTTCTTTCAAGATAGTTTGACAGGAGCCTCCTTAAGTTGGTATATGCACCTCGAACGAGCTCATATCGGCTCTTGGAAAGATTTGGTGGATGCCTTTTTGAAACAATACAAATATAATCTCGACATGGCTCCTGATAGAATGCAGTTGCAAAATATGACAAAACGAGACAGTGAAACATTCAAAGAATATGCCCAACGATGGAGGGAGTTAGCTTCCCAGGTTGAACCCCCTCTATCTGAAAAAGAAATGGTGACTATGATCATAAACACTCTTCAACCTCCGTTTTATGACCAAATGATAGGAAGCGTTTCATCAAATTTTTCAGATCTCGTCATCATAGGTGAAAGAGTAGAAATGGGATTGAAAAGCGGAAAGATTGTTTCTGGCTATACCGGATTAAATAACACACAAAAATTGCCCGCAAGTGCGAATAAGAAAAAGGAGGAAGAAAGCCATTTTGTGGCGTCAAACACAACTAATCCTTCTTTTGTGAATCGCCCTTACGCTGCTGCAAATTCACAAAGCTCGGGTACCCTAAGTCAACACTTACAAGGGAATCAAGATTCGCATGAAAGTCAAGGAAAAAACTATCGTGGGAGGAAGTTTGTACATTTCGACCCAATCCCTATGACTTATGCAGAGTTGTTACCGCATTTGGTTAGCAATTCTATGGTTGCACTATGTCCAGGAAAACCCATACAACCACAATACCCTAAAGGATATGACTCGAACGCCACATGCGATTACCACTCTAGGGCTATAGGACACTCTACTGAAAATTGTCTAGCTTTAAAATTTAAGGTGCACGATTTGCTTAAAGCTGGATGGTTGAATTTTAAAGAAAATGAACCTAGCGTGAGAAATAATCCCCTACCAGTTCATGGTGGGCCGATAGTGAATGCAATCGAAGAAAATCACCAATTAATAAAGGAGGTTGAGAAAATTAAGACACCGATGGAACTGATTTTTTATCAACTATGTAAATTTGGATTAATCCGAGGAAATATCAATGGGAAATTAAGATGCAATTTCCACCTCAACGAAGATCATTCCATAGAAGAATGCAAGGAGTTCAAAAATGAACTTCGAAAATTGATAAACATAGGCACCATTCAAATAGGTCGTTGGGAAAAGAATGACGGTATGATTGCAACCCAATCAGAAGAAAAACTTGGCATGACCATCCCAAAGCCATTGGTCATTCATTTCACTAAGGAGGAAAGTGTGAATGCCCCTAGTGATCTGAGGATCTTAATAGTTCAGATACCAAGCCCTTTTCCATATAAAGACAACAAAGCGGTACCTTGGAACTATGATATAAAGGTACATCTAGCTAAACAGAAAAATAAAGATGTTTCTAGCTCTAAAACCACCGATGTCACGAATGTGTCAGGGATAGGAGGAATGACTAAAAGTGGTCGGATATACCCCCCAGAAAAATCACAAAGAGAAATGATAGTGGCGTTTGAGAAGCCATACACAGATAAAGGGAAAAATAAAGTAATTGAAAAAGTCGAAAAGGAGAAAATAGAAAATGAGAAAGAGGTTTCTAATGAAGAAGCTCAAGAATTTCTCAAAATCATCCAACAAAGTGAATACAAAATAGTCGACCAACTCAACCATACTCCCACAAAGATTTCATTGTTATCCCTCTTGATGAATTCTGAGTCCCACCGAAAGCTATTGATGAAAATACTAAACGAGGCTCATGTCACTCACGACATCACTTTGAACAAATTTGGAGGCATCATAAATAACATCATTGCCAACAATCACCTAACTTTCACAGATGACGAGCTGCCAACCGAAGGAAGAGGGCATAATAAAGCACTGCACATATCAGTAATGTGCCTCGACCATATAATATCAAGAGTCCTCATTGACAATGGCTCATCGCTGAATGTCATATCAAAATCGACGTTAGCAAAACTACCTTGTGATGGTACATATATGAGACCAAGTTCCATGGTTGTTAGAGCTTTCGATGGGAGTCGCAGAGAAGTAATGGGTGAAATTGAACTCCCAATTCAAATAGGCTCGGTCACATTTGAAATCACGTTTCAGGTGATGGATATTGTACCCGCCTATAGTTGTCTATTAGGAAGACCATGGATACATTCTGCCGGCGTAGTGCCATCAACCTTACATCAAAAGCTGAAATATATGGTAAATGATCAATTGGTAATCGTGTCTGGAGAAGGAGACTTGTTGGTGAGTAAGTTGTCCACTACGCCTTATGTTGAGACAACAAAAGAAGCTTTAGAAACTGCCTTCCAAACACTAGAAATTGTGGACACTGCTTATGTCGAGACGACACCTATAGAACCACATATGTTAAACACGGCTATTATGGTGGCCAAGTTCATGTTGAGCAGAGGACACCGTCCATGGCACGGGTTGGGGAAGGATGAAGAAGGGCTTAAAGAACCAGTGGAACTTCCTAAGAATAGAGATAAGTGGGGTTTAGGCTACAAACCCACCAGGGCTGACAAATGGAGATTAGTCAAAGAGAAAAAAGAAAAAAGATTAGCTCAAATTGAAAATCGTGAACTAAGAATTGAAAGGATTCCCATCTGTGACATCCGACAAAATTTCCAAAGTGCAAGACCAACAAGTGAGATCCATATTGCAGCAGCTGAAGATGACATGTTTGATGGGGAGGCTAATTGGATTCGTCCGTGTGGTGCAGGAGCAGAAGTCCGGAATTGGAAAGTAGTCAAGTCACCTATAATATTTAATGCAATTCCCATGTAATTCTAAAAGCATTATTATTGTTACTAAGACTTTAAGATGCTTCATTATATTTAGTATGGTCACAATGTTGTTTTCTCAATACTTTAAATTTCAATAAATGCATTCTCATTTTGTTTTCTTATTGTTCTTTCTTACCACTTTCATTTTTTTATTCATTCACCATTTTTTTTTCCTCTCTCCTTCTTTCTCCTTATCCCAGCCTTGAATCCTGCAGATTTGGGAATAGTTCATTCACAGACGACTGTACTAAGATCTCGCAGCATAATCTTAACCATTTTGTTAGTCAGACATAACAAGATAATGAAGAAGATTATGAACCCCCTCTAGATTTGTTAAGAGCGGTAGAACGGGAAACCAAGGGTATCGTGCCCTTTGAGGAACCGATAGAAATTGTTAATCTAGGGACAAAAGAAGAAAGGAAAGAAATTAAGGTTGGCACCATTTTAAGGAAAGAAGTATATCACAAATTAATCCAACTCCTACATGAATACAAAGATGTTTTTGCTTGGTCATATCAGGATATGCCTGGACTGGATACTAGCATAGTGGAACATAAATTGCCCTTAAAACCCGATTTTTCTCCGGTCAAACAAAAATTAAGGCGAATGAAGCCCGATATGTCATTAAAAATCAGGGAAGAAGTACAAAAACAATTTGACGCACGATTCCTCGCTATGGCAAATTATCCTCAATGGATAGCCAATATTGTACCAGTGCCACAAAAGGATGGCAAAGTACGAATGTGTGTCGATTATAGGGACCTTAATAAAGCCATTCCTAAAGAAGATTTCCCGTTACCTCACATCGATATTTTGGTTGATAATACGGCTCGCCATTCACTTTTTTCCTTTATGGATGGTTTCTCTGGGTATAATCAAATTAAGATGGCAGCTAAAGATATGGAAAAAACTACTTTCATCACTCCTTGGGGAACATTTTGTTACAAAGTAATGCCTTTTGGTCTGAAGAACGCTGGGGCAACCTACCAAAGAGCTATGGTAACCCTATTCCATGACATGATACATAAAGAAGTCGAAGTTTATGTAGACGACATGATTGCTAAGTCACAAACAGAAGAAGAACATATTATTGATCTAAAGAAACTCTTCGAAAGACTTAGAAAGTTTAAGCTAAAGCTCAACCCTTCCAAATGCACTTTTGGTGTGAGATCGGGCAAAGTATTGGGATTTGTGGTTAGTCAAAGGGGAATAGAGGTTGATCTCAATAAGATTCGAGCCATTGCAGAAATGCCTCCCCCGAGTACAGAAAAAGAAGTTCGCGGTTTTCTTGGGAGACTAAATTATATTTCAAGATTTATATCACAACTAACTGCTACTTGTGAACCGATATTTAAACTTTTATGGAAAAATCAACCAGTTGTGTGGAACGAAGAATGTCAAAATGCATTTGAAAAAATCCGACAATATTTGCAAAAGCCTCTAATTCTAGCCCCACCAGTTTTGGGTCGACCCTTGATTATGTATCTTACAGTCCTCGACGGGGCCATGGGATGCGTACTGGGGCAACATGATGAAACAGGAAAAAAAGAGCATGCCATTTACTATCTAAGTAAAAAATTTACAGATGCTGAAACAAGATATGCAATGTTAGAACGTACTTGTTGTGCCTTGGCATGGGCGGCTCGTCGCTTGAGGCAATACATGCTCTGCCATACAACTTATTTAATATCCAAAATGGATCCAATCAAGTACATTTTTGAAAAGCCGGCTCTTACAGGACGAATTGCTCGATGGCAGATGATGTTATAAGAATATGATATTACCTATGTTACTCAGAAAGCCATCAAAGGGAGTGCCTTAGCAGATTATCTAGCTAATCAACCTGTGGATGATTATAAATCAATGCAATGCGAATTCCCAGACGAAAGCATCATGGTTTTGTGTGATGAAAATGATGATGGAAAATGGACCTTGTTGTTTGACGGGGCCTCAAACATAATGGGGCATGGGATTGGGGTTGTTTTAATATCTCCAAAAAAAAGGTTCATACCTATTACAACGCGATTGTGTTTTGATTGTACCAATAATATGGCGGAATATGAAGCTTGTGCCATGGGAATTTTAGCGGCTTTGGAATCAAAAGCGAAAGTTCTAGAAGTATATGGAGATTCAGCCCTAGTCATTAATCAGCTTAACCAAGAATGGGAAACCCGAGATAAGAAGCTAATACCTTATTTTACCTACATAAAAGAATTGTCTTTAGAATTTGACAAAATCACATTTCACCATGTCCCTCGAGAAGACAATCAATTGGCTGATGCTTTGGCTACTTTATCATTTATGTTCCAAATAAATAGAAACGATGAAATCCCATCAATTAAAATGGAGAGTCGAGATTATCCAGCCTATTGCCATGTAATGGAAGAGGAAACTGACGGAAAACCGTGGTATCACGACATCAAACATTATCTTATAAATAAAGAATATCCTCCCGGAGTATCGGAGAATGAGAAAAGAACTCTAAGACGGTTAGCCGCGAGCTTTTTTCTGAACGAAAATATTTTGTATAAGAGAAATCACGATATGGTACTTCTCAGATGTGTTGATGTCAATGAGGCGAAAGAAATTCTACAAGATATCCACGATGGCTCTTATGGGATCCATATGAATGGACATGCCATGTCTAGAAAGATTCTTCGGGCCGGATATTATTGGCTCACCCTAGAAAAAGATTGTTTTAATTATGTAAAGAAATGCCATAAGTGTCAAATATATGCTGACAAAATCCACGCCCCACCAGTGCCCCTGAACACCCTTTCAGCGCCTTGGCCGTTCTCAATGTGGGGCATAGATATCATCGGAATGATCGAACCGAAAGCATCAAATGGACATCGCTTCATCTTGGTGGAAATTGATTACTTTACCAAATTGGTATAGGCCGCTTCATATGCCAATGTAACCAAAAATGTGGTAGTCAAATTTATAAAAAGGGAGTTAATATGTCGTTATGGTCTACCAAGCAAGATCATTACTGACAATGCCACAAATCTAAATAACAAAATGATGGATGAATTGTGTGCCACCTTTAAAATTCAACACCACAACTCGTCCCCATACAGACCAAAAATGAATGGTGAAGTCGAAGCAGCAAATAAAAACATCAAAAAAATTATTCAGAAAATGGTTATAACGTACAAAGATTGGCATGAGATGTTGCCATTTGCACTACACGGGTATCGTACTTCGGTACGCACTTCAACTGGGGCAACCCCTTTTTCCTTAGTATATGGGATGGAGGCTGTGCTACCTATTGAGGTAGAAATCCCCTCGCTAAGAGTATTAATGGAAGCTAAACTAAAGGAGTCGGAGTGGATACAGACACGTTTTGATCAGTTGAATTTGATTGAAGAAAAAAGGTTGACGGCCTTATGCCATGGGCAATTATACCAGAAAAGATTGAAAAAAGCGTATGAGAAAAAAATACGTCCTCGAGAATTCTAGGAAGGAGACCTGGTAATAAAAAAGATCTTGCCAATTCAAAAAGATTATCGTGGGAAATGGACTCCTAACTATGAGGGCCAATACGTTGTGAAAAGAGCTTTCTCAGGTGGAGCTTTGATCCTTACGAATATGGATGGAAAAGATTTAGCTCTTCCTGTAAACTCAGACGCCGTAAAAAAGTATTATGCGTAAACAATGAATACCTGCTAGGTTGAAAACCTGAAAAGGCGACCTGGGTAAAATTAGGGTACAAAAAAATATGCCCGCTAGATTGAAAACTCGAAAGAGCGATCTAGGCAAAAACTAGGGTAAAAACAAAAAAACAAAAAACAAAAAACAAAAAAACCAAAAAAAAAAAACAAAA
>JBBPBS010000417.1:1810278-1840271 GCA_037974835.1 Cicer judaicum
TTATTCATTAATTTATTTATTTACTTATTTATTTATTATTTTATTATTTATCTATTTATTATTTTATTGTTTATTTATTCATGTACTTTTTTATCTATTTATTATTTATATTATTATTTATTTATTTGTTTATTAATTAATTTATTAATTATTTATTCATTTATTTATTTATTGTTTATTTTATTTTATTTTGTTATTTATTTATTTATTATTTTTTTATTTATTTATTCATTTACTTATTTATTTATTTATTATTTATTTTATTGTTTATTCATTCATTTACTTATTTATTTTATTATGTATTTATTCATTTACTTATTTATTATTTATTTTGTTATTTATTTATTTATTCATTTATTTATAGTAAGTAATTTATTTGTATTTTGTGGTTGTGTGGTTTTAATTCCCTCGCGGACTATTAGAGACGACGACCGATAAAGAAACGAATTGTTAGCATATCAGATTCATTGGACAGAATCTTCAGTCGAGGTAAGGGGTGAGATGAGGTTCGATTTTATGAGTATAAAATAACGTGAGATGAACGGGAATGCTGAAATTCCCAAATATTCATTCGGGGCTTACTACGTACAGTTGAGCCCTATTGAGTAATAATAATTAATTAATAAAATGTGAATGGTAATAGTGAGGATTAAAATATAATCTAGTAACCTATAGAATTGCCGTGAATTTATTTATATCAAGATTGTATGCTGTCTGATTTTATGAAATCTTATGCTGATTGTTAATGTATGAATGATGTGTAATCGAATGTTTTTGTTACTTGATTGAATTTGTGATATTACTAGAATGTGTCACCTATTGAATTACTTATTATGTGATTGATGCAATTGGATTGTGTATTGTGAGTAGTGTAAACCAAATATTGTGATTGACTGATAAAGATATATAATGATGAAATATTATGAAGTGATATTGAAACTTATTGAGTTGTGATGATCGAGTAAGTCTGAGATACGTGTTGTAGATTTTGGAGTTAGGATTATTTTGTCATCATATAGGGAGGGAGGGTCTAACAAACCTAGTGATTCGGGGAAGTACAACTGAATGAGCCTGATCGTGGAGGGCTACAGTCGAACTGTAAGGTAAGACTGATAGACCTTGGGGGTACACCTAGTGGGGAATTCCTAAGTGGATTAGTGGGTTATTCCCTAAGGCCGGGAACTACCGTGCAACACAAAAGTACCCCGACCGTCGCGTATATGTGTCTCGGGTTGAGTTGAGGGGATCTATGAGGACTTGGCCATTCATGAATTGTTCGTCCACTTTTGTAGTGGCATAGCATCAGCCCTCCTAACCAAGTACTTCAGAGTAGAATGGTACCAAATGATGAAGAAGTATAGAGTATAGGACATGCATAGCATTTCATCCTTGTGACTGTTTGATTGTGATTGAATTAGATTAAACTTTGATACTATGTTTTTGGATGTTTCTCTTTATTTGTGTTGTTTTGACTGTAACACCCCAAATTTTATAATAAACTATTTTATTAATTAAATA
This sequence comes from Cicer judaicum, assembly GCA_037974835.1. Lineage (NCBI taxonomy): Eukaryota > Viridiplantae > Streptophyta > Magnoliopsida > Fabales > Fabaceae > Cicer > Cicer judaicum. The sequence continues at coordinate 1,811,797 of JBBPBS010000417.1, forward strand.
GAATTTTAAATAATTAAATTGATGACGAATATTATTTTAGAATATATGTTGATAAATTTCGTGGCTAATTTTCGTCATATGGATGCTTTTTATGATGTGCTAGTTTGATACATGTTATATTACATGAGTGATATAAATAATACATATTATATTTTATTATTTGATATATTTAAAAAATAATAATAATAATAGTATATATTTTTAAGAAAAAGATTTTATGCGATTTTACGTGTATATACGTGTATCCAATTAATGTAATATTTTTCTGTGCATTAGATTGATGTTAAGTATGTATATAGTTATATTTCAATTATTTATAACTACTTTCTATTTTAAATTATTTAATTTATAAATAACTATTTTGATATGTTAAAAATATTGTGATTGATTTCCTTTACTTTTATGTATAACATATGACATGATGATTTTATACATCTTTATTGTAATTTAGTAATTAATATAAATTATTGATGTTATATTTATTTAATCGTTTTGACTATTTTATAAAGATGATAGTATTTTATGGGTTGTTAACTAATTTTACAAATATTTAGATGAGTTTGTTAGGTTTTGCTAATATTTAGATGAGTTTGTTAGGCTTTGTTGCTTGTTTTCTATCCATCGCTTTCCAAAACAAAAATATAAATAAAGAGACTTTGTGAATCCTGATTGGTACTAAAATAAAACAAAACAAAGAAAAAGGAAGGGAGTTGAATGGGAAGCCGTAAAACCCAAGAGTAAACACAACAACAACCTATCGTTTTTTACACCGGTGATCGATAACTGTTCCGTAAAAGCTTCTCCGTTCTCATCCAAATTTGAGTATGTTATTTCATTCATTTAACTCATCATTTAAACATGATTTTCCAGATTTTTAACAACCCCAATTTCTATCTAAAATACCCGACTTCTTCGTTTCTAGAATTCGTTATTTTGCACCGTTCTCCTTCACCATAAGTCCGATTTGAGTGAAACCAACGCCAAAACGACCGTGTGAAAAGTGGCTATATTATCCACTGATTGGTTTTCTGATTTATGGTAATTTTCTTTGACCGATTTTCGAATTTAGTTTTTTAGAATATCTCCTCTTAAATTATTTTTGACGTTTATCCATAACCTGTCGAGTTAGATCAATTGAAGGACAAAGAGTCAATGAACAAAGGTTGTTTCCTCGTGGAATCGTATTCATGTGTGAAAGCGTCAAAATAAGGTAAGGGGTGAGAGAGCGTTTGAATTCATGAGTATAATATATTGTGAGATGAATGGGAAAACCGTATTTCCCAACGATTCATCCGGGGCATGCTACGTACGGCAGTAGCCCTTTGAGAGATAAATTGATTAATTTGAAATATGAGAATTGTGAGATTAAAATGTGAAATAGAAATTCTTATAAGGTGTTGATTGATTTAATTTTTTATACTTGTGTGGTAGTTGATATTTGTTATTATTGTCATGTTGGATGTTGAATGAAATTATGTGTACATGTTTGCTTAGATGAAATTATGTGATGTGATAATAAAATATGGATGCATGGTTTGATATATGCTTATGTGATGATAATGATGATTTTTGATTGATGATAGTGATGTTATAAAATTGTGATGAGTTTATACTATGATCATGATTATTTATGATTAATGATATTATAAAATTGTGATGAAAATATTGAAGTAACCCATACTTGATGAGATAGTGATGATTCTTAAATATGGTGCTCTTAATGGAGTAGTCTAAGCTAACGAGGGGAGAAAATAAATATGGTGAATTGTGAAGTGAAGATTATTTTGTCATCATATAGGGAGGGTCTGACAAACCTAGTGATTCGGGGAAGTACAACTGAATGAGCCTGATCGTGGAGGGCTACAGTCGAACTGTAAGGTAAGACTGATAGACCTTGGGGTACACCTAGTGGGGAATTCCTAAGTGGATTAGTGGGTTATTCCCTAAGGCCGGGAACTACCGTGCAACACAAGAGTACCCCGACTGTCGCGTATATGTGTCTCGGGTTGAGTTGAGGGGATCTATGAGGACTTGGCCATTCATGAATTGTCCGTCCACTTTTGTAGTGGCATAGTATCAGGCCTCCTAACCAAGTACTTCAGAGTAGAATGGTACCAAATGATGAAGAAGTATAGAGTATAGGACATGCATAGCATTTCATCCTTGTGACTGTTTGATTGTGATTGAATTAGATTAACCTTTGATACTATGTTTTTGGATGTTTCTCTTTATTTGTGTTGTTTTGACTACTTGCGTGTTCTCCTCGTTTATCTTATACTGTTACATAATTTCGAAACTCACCCCTCGTTGCTTGTGTGTGGCGCTTGCGAGAGCGCAGTTATTTCAGGTTATCGATTGGTGATCCACGCTCTGAATAGGTGATACTAGGTGGGAGTAATTTTTGTATTTTGTTGAGTTTTGAACTAATTTTGGATTTTGTAAATATGATCGATCAATTGTGTTATTTTTACCTTTTAAATGAAGGTAGAAATTAATTTTCTCTGAGTTTAGAACTTGTTCTATAAGGGAAATATTTATTTAATAAATCTCAACTATAGTTAATATTAAAGGATATTTTTTTTATTAAAAATTTTTATGCAAGCATTTTGTGTAAGATTAAATGTGACATCTTGAACCTTATAGTTTAAAAGAAAAACAAAAAAAATTTATACCCTATTACCGCTGTGAATCTCTTTAAAAACTAATGCATTTTACTTTATATTTGAATTTGGGTTTAGGGTGTCACAACTACGACATCTTGTGTTTTGAAATGGTTTTGCAAAACATTAGTAAACAGAGATATTAAGAGATTCCCCATTCTTAATACTCATTTAACTCAAAACGATTTTCACAAACACACATTAAGTAAACAAGACATTAAGAGATTCCCCATTCTTAATACTCATTTAACTTAATGGTTTTCAAATTCCACACAAAACAAACTCAAACATATTATCAATCCACATCAAAAACACATCAATTCGTAATTCACACCAAAACACATCCATCCACTTTTCCACACAAACCACACCAAACACATCTCAAATTCTATGATTATCAAATATGAACACGCCGAATACGACGACACAAATTGACACAATCCATCACTCGAACCCAACAAGTTTCATATACTCGAAATTATACATAAATGGGTTTAAAATTCATTCTCCACAAAACATTACTTTAACCCTAACCAAATTCTCTTCCACTCAACCACAAGTAAGTCCCTAAATGCAAACTAAAATTTGGAAGGAGCCGCGGGTAAATCCGATAAAATCTTCCGTTCGCAACGCCGCATCCAAAGTTGGTTCCCTAGCACCGTAGCGTGGTAGTGAGCAACTTTCCCTTCAATCTCTTCATGAAACGAATCTTAGATCTAGATGAAACGGGGAGGTTTGTGTTTGACGGTTTTGAAATCCCTAATTCCATTTTTCTTCGTTTTCACACCAAAGAGGAAGTATGAAGCTGAGATATCCTTGTTTCCTTACCCACTAATCCTTGGGTTTCTATTTTTGTACAAAAGGAAGAAGCGGAAATGAAAATGGAAGAAGGAAGAAGAAGTGGGTTTTCACGCGAGGCAGAGGAAGAAGAAGAAGTCTGTTTTCCTTTTCTTTTGTTTTTCTTTCCTTCCCTTTTCTTCTCTTTCTCTTTCCTTTTCTTCTCTTTCTCTTTCCTTTTCTTCTCTTTCTCTTTCCTTTTTCCCTCCAAACAAATATTCATTATATATATATATATTAAATATAATTAACAAATATCTCAAAATATCTAGATATTTATTAAAATTACCATTTCACCCATAACTTCCCAAACTACTTTTGTTAAAAATATCTTCTCTCGTCGTAACTCAATTGATAGATGCAATTTTCAGTAGTCCGAGATATTTTTAACGAAACTCTCTAGAATTAAATTCTTCGTAAAAGATCCACAACAGTTAATTTAATTCATTTATTGACGAACAAATTTAATCGAGGTATCAAAATATATTTTTGGGCATTTAAGCTCACAAAATATTAATAACTTGGCTAAAAGCCTTCGTGTTCAATACCCAAAATACATAAAGTGTAATTTAAAATTATGGGTCTTACAAGGATCAACAACCGCAGGAGGTGGTTGGATAGTCGGGGGACAAGAGGGATGTCATCATGTGGAGTAGTAGTATTTGTCTTGTAATTCTCAACATTACAATCGCTAGAAACATTATCATTAGAATCAAACATATCAATATGGATTAGTTCAGAACTCTTAGTAATTTGAGAATCAGAGCAAACCTGATATGATAGAGGATGGAATTCTATTAATAGCATGAATAGCAGTAAGAACTGCTTCTCCCCAAAACTCACTATGAACTGAAGGGGAAAACAAAAGGGAACGAACAATCTTTATAATATGACAGTGTTTCCTTTCAACAAATCCATTTTGTTGAGGAGTATCAGTACAATATGTTTGGTGGAGAGTGCCATCATAAGCAAGTAATTCATAAAATTTATTAGAGGTATATCCACTACCTAAATCACAATGAAAGCACTTTATAACATAATTATTTTGAGTTTTGACCATTGCACAAAACATATGATAAATGTCAAAAAATTCAGACCGTTTTTTCATAAGATAAACCCAACAATAATGAGTCTAATCATCAATAAATGAAACATAATATCTAGATCCACCTTTGGTGAGAACCAGTGATGGACTCCAAACATCAAAGTGAACTAAATCAAATGGCGCATATGAAACGGAAACACTTTTATAAACGATAAAGCTAGAAGTTTAGCAAGTTTATAACCACAACAATATGAGATATCACAGGTTTGTAACTTTCCTAAGGCTCTAGTAGAAGCCAAATATTTTAATCTAGAAGCAGAAACATGTCCAAGGCGAGAATGCCATAAATAAAAACTAGAAGATAAGGAATTCAAGTGAAAACTAGATAATAAGTCAGTAGTAGTTGTTGAGGTTGCAATAACTGGAAGTCGTAGGTCATCCAAAGCATAAAGTCCAACCCTATCTATGACCTGTCCCAATCAGCCTCCTGGAATATGGATCCTGCACACAACAAGAAGTGGAAGAAAAAATAACAGAATAACCGAGATCACATATTTGACTAACAGAAGCAAGACTCAAAGTAAGATTAGGAATATAATAAACATCAGAAATAGACATGTTAGGTGTGGAGACAGAACCAACGCCTGCTAGTGGCATAAGAGTGCCATCAGCAGTCATAACCAACACAGACGAGGCAGGTTTCACAGACACAAAAGATTTATCATTGTATGTCATATAATGAGATGCTCCCGAATCAGGAATCCATATGGAAGGAGATATACATGACATACTAGAGGAGTTCAGACCTTTAGAAGATGTGGCATACATGAATGTGATTGATTGGCAAGAAGTTTTTGAAGCTGTTCTGCAATATTAGATATTTGGGAAGCAGTCTCAGATGAGTATACAGAACCAGAGCTAGAGCTAATGGTAGAAGGAGTAGAAGCAACAACATTAGACGATGGTCCCCTAAAATTCTTCTTATGTGCTCTTCCCAATTTCGGAAAATGTGTTTTCCAATGTGCTTGAAGAGAATCATCCTTAGCACCAACCATAACAAATAATGACAGAAAAATACGACAAACACAGTCACTGAGACAAAATAAATTAGGGATAATCTGGTGTTGTGCGAGCACGATTTCTCCTTCTACAGACGTCTTTTCGCCGATCCAACCATTAAAGACAAAGACCTGAATATTGCAAACTTATGTCCAAAAATCAGCCCAATCCAACAGTTAACGAATGTACAATTGATGTTTTTGTGAGACTTATTTAACAAAATCGTGAATAGGGCTACTCTTCTCTTTTCTCTTTTGGTGTGTTTCCTTTCCTATCAAAATAGTCTCTCTCTTCTTTATAGTAGATCCCAAAATCAACCAAAGCTCTTTGATGCCATGTTAACAATGAAAAAAGGAAGAAGAGAGACAACCACTCTAGGGTTTCATAACATAGAATGAACCACACTTAAGTTAATAAGGATACAATGAGTATATATACATGAGAATATAAATGTCTCAAATACCCTTACTACTAATATATAATAACATTATCAAATAGTTAAAACGAAAAAACTAGAAGAAAATAAAAAGAACTTGCTTGAATCATGAATAGAAGACACAACCAAGTCGAATAGAGAACAACAACACGCACGATATTGAATATATGGAACTAGGGGTTTAATTTTTTGTCCTCTCCTTTTCAAGTTCTTTCAATCCCCACATTTCTGATCTGATATGCTCTTCTGTTTCTATTTTTAGTTTTAATTTTTTTAAGTATAATAAGACGACATCATTTTGGCCTTTAAAAATAATGATTGATCCAATTCTGGTCAATAAACTCGATCGAGTCTTTGATTTTACCCGATTTTTTATCGAGTCACATCGATTTTAACCGATTTAATGGCATTGAGGGTCCAATGGGTGGCTCTACCCAGGTAACCCACCTATTCTCATTTGAACCGGCCAGTCTGAGCTGATTTTTAAAATAACACTTTGAGGGCCAAATTCATCATTTTATTTATACTAAAAAAAATACATTTTTTTAAGTAAAAATTGAGTTTGGGCTAAAATTGTAATAAATATGATAATTAAAGGGCCAAAGAGTTTAATTTTAAAATAAAAAGACTATTTTGTTTATTGTAATAAGATAAGATAGTCAATAGTGCAATTAAGTCTAACAACTAAATCAAGACTAAAATAATCTGCTCGCACTTCCTCTTTTAACGTATCAATCACTAAGTTTTATGAGCAATAATCTACTAAAACAATTATCTACACAACATTCATTAAGTTACTATCCCGTTAATTCTTTGATATGTTCTCTTTTCTGACAACTAGACTCAGACCTATCTTATTTTATCTTATAATTCTTTCCTACTACCTAATTGAATCTATACCTTAACTTCAATTAACATGACTATGTTTTACTTCCTAATAAATTCTTAAAATGTCAACTAGAAAATCTATCACTTAAAACATAAATTAAGAGTATGAGAAAATTCTAAATAGATAAAAAAAAATTAAACATCGTAAAACACATACATAAACAACTATTTTTATACAAATGCAGAACAAGTTAAAATTATATATAAGTGGTTTGTATAGTTATCCTAACCCTTTTAAGTTTGATTAAATTTTACTAACAAAATTCGGAAACATGTTAAGATGATATAATGTACAGTGCAATGAAAGTCATACCATAGCATATAACAAAAGTTCCATTGACACCTAATGAATAATAGTAAGAAAAAAAACAAACAATTGAAGAGGACACAAAAACTCAGTAGACATATTGCCCACACGGTTTGATTAAATAGACCAGGTTTGATACCACTAATATGACACCCTGAACCTAAATTGAAATAAAAAGTAAAATGCACTAGTTTCGAAAGAGATTCGCACGTCCAAAAATAGGGTATAAAAAAAATTCCTTTTAAATTATAAAGCTGAGGACATCACACTCACAGTTACACAAGACAATTGCAAACAAATTCTTAATTAAAAATTGTTTAACATTGAATATAGCCGAAGTTTATTAATCAAATATTTCTGACATAAAAACATGTTCAAAACTTAGAGACAATCAATTTTTATCTCTCAATAAAAGATCGAACATAACATAATTGATCGATAGACTTTACAAAACGAAAGATAGTTCATAACTCAACAAATTACTCCCACCCAATATCATCTATCAAAGCATGGATCACCAACCAATAACCTGAAATAAATGCTCTCTCACAAGTGCCAAACACAACCAACGAGGGTTGAGCTTCGAAAACATGTAATAGTATAAAATAATAGAGAAGAACATGTAAAATATATTAAACACCGTTTCATATCAAATCATAATCGACAAGAATAATCAAGATAAAACATTGATACAATCCATAAATCAAGTAAGTAAACACACAAATCAAGTAATGTCATGCATGCTCTTATACTCTAGACTCCTCCTCTTTCTTTGGTACCATTCTAACTCTAAAGTACATGGTTAGGAGGCTTGATACTATTCCACCACGCAAGTGGACGGAGAATTCAAATTGGCCATGTCCTCAAAGATCCCCTTAACTCAACCCAAAACAGATATATGTAACAATCGAGGTAAACCTGTGTTGCGTGGTAGCTCCCGACATTTGGAGTGCTACCTCTAAGTCACCTAAGAATTACCCACCCGAATACCTCCAAGGTCTAACAATCTTGCCTTAATGCTCAATAGTAGACCACCACTATAAGACTCATTCAGTTGTACTTCTCAAATATCATTAGGCTTGTCAGACCTTATCTATATGATGCCAAGATAATCATCACTTTAAACAAATAACATCTAGATTATCCCCTCGTTGGCCTAGGTTATTCATTCCATTAAGAGAATCAACATTGACATAGGTCGAATTCATCACTATTTAATTAAACACAATATGTATTTCATGATATTTATCAAGGTGGTAACATCATAAGTCAACAAGTACAGATAATCAATGCATATTTCCATAGTCATATATTACATTAAAAATTTTATCTTCATAATACACAAGGGTGAACAACACACGATCTTCACTCACAGATAATAATACTAGATCAATCACACACACCACGTCAATTTCAATACAAATAATTATAACTCATCACATTTTATATCATATAACAATAAATAGGGTGGATATAAACAAAGTACATAATACATCAAATACACAATTCTACAATAATTCAACTAGCACAACATATTCGAAATAAAGTCAAACAACAACCTATAAAAGTTTCTAACTCATATTTTAACCTCACAAAATTCAAGTTTTCTCATTAGTCAATTCTTACTCAAAAGGCTTAAGTTGTACGTAGCGAGCCTCGAATGAATTATGGGAAATACTGTAAGACCCGTAGTTTTTAAATCCTAAATTATACAATTTTAGGGTATTTTGTGTTAAATTGCTTAGGCTTTTAACCCAGTTTTCGGTATTTAGTGAGTTAAAGGCTGAAACTATATTTTTGGAAATTGGATTAAAATTAATTGCCGAAGAATAAATTATTTGGGTTTCGAAGAATTTAATTCTGGGCGGTTTTGTTCAAAATATCTTAGGTTGCCGAAAATTGTATTTGACAATTGAGTTGCGACGAGAATAGATATTTTTATCAAAATAGTTGGAGATATGAGTGAAGTGATGGATGTGAGAATTGTTAGATTTTTTCTTTTTTTTGGTTTAGGTTTAAATATATATATATATATATATATATATATATATATATATATATATGGTTGGAGGGAAATAGGAGAAAAGGAAATAGAAAGAAAAGAAAATAGAAGGAAGGAAAAGCAAATGAAAAACATTTCCATCTCTTTCCTCTCCTCTGCCTCGCGAAAACCTTTCCCTCCTCCTTTTTTATCCTTCTTGGTTTTGTTTCCTTTTTCGTTCTTTGACTTCAAGAATAGAAACCCAAGGATTAGTGGTTAAGAGAGCAAGGTTTTCTCAACTTCATACTTCCTCGTTGTTTCGAAAACGAAGAAAAACGGTATTAGGGATTCAAACACAAACCTTCCTGTTTCATCTAGATCTGAACTTCGTTTCGCAAAGAGATAGAAGGGAAAGTTGCTCACTACCACCCTACGGTGCTAGGGGAGCAACTTTGGAAGCGGCGTTGCGAGCGGAGATTTCACCGGATTTGCTCGCGGTAGTGTAATCGCACGTTACAGCTAACGTTAAGGTAAGGGCTCCTTCCAAACTTTTAGTTTGCATTTAGGGCCTAATATGTGGTTGTGTGGAGAAGAATTTTGTTAGGGTTGGAGTATTGATTTGGGGAAAATGTACCTAAGGCTATTTGGGTAAAACCTTAGAGTTACGTTTTGGTTATCTTGATGAATGAATCGTGGAAAATGAATTTAAAACTCATTTATGTATGATTTTGAGTAAATGAAACTTGTGTGTTGAGTGGTGGATTGTGTTGATTTGTGTTCGTTGTTTTTGACGTGTTCTTAATTGATACTGATGGAATTTGATATGTGTATGGTTGGATTTTGTGGAAAAATGAATTGATGTGTTTTGATGTGGATTGATAATATGTTTGAGTTGTTTTGCGTGGAATTTGAAAACCATTAAGTTAAATGAGTATTAAGAATGGGGAATCTCTTAATGTCTTGTTTACTTAATGTGTGTTTGTGAAAACCGTTTTGAGTTAAAAGAGTATTAAGAATGGGGAATCTCTTAATATCTCTGTTTACTAATGTTTTGGAAAATCATTTAAGTCAAATGAGAATTAAGAATGGGGAATCTCTTAATTTCTTGTTTACTTAATGTTCGTTTTGGAAATCGTTTAAGTTAAATGGGCGTTAAGAATAGGGAATCTCTTAATGCCTTGGTTAATGTTTGTTTTGAAAATCGTTTAAGTTAACTGGGCGTTAGGAATGGGGAATCTCTTAATGTCTTGGTTACTTAATGTTTGTTTTGGAAATCGTTTAAGTTAAAAGAATATTGAGAATGGGGAATCTCTTAATATGTCTGTTTGCTTAAGTTAAATGAGTATTAAAAATGGGGAATCTTTTAATATCTGCATTTACTTAACGATTCTTGTGGATGGAGTCAGTGTATGTTCATGCATTTCATTCTGGTAAATTGTGCTGACACGTGATAGGTGGCACCTCGGTAAATAATACTTTGGCCTGTGATAAGCGGTACATTTACGACTTACGCTTTTTCTTTTAGTAAATCGTGCTGACCCGTGATAGATGGCACCTCGGTAAACAGTACTGACCCGTGATAGGTGGTACGTTTATGATTTACGTTTTTTAGTAGATCGTGCTGACCCGTGATAGGTGGCACCTCGGTAATTGGTACTTTGGCCTGCGATAGGCGGTACAATTATGATTTACGGCCCTTCAAGGAGGGTTTTGGTTTGGAATTCCGAGTCCATGCATTTTGGCATATACGCATTGCATTAGGGTGCTTGGCACACGAGTCGTGTTTTGATTCAAGTGTATGATTGAGAGTTTGAAACTCGAGTTGTCATGGTAACTGTGTTTAAATTGTTAAGTGTTATGTTTTGGAATTTGGTGATAGCATGTTTGGTTGTAATATTATTTCGAAACTCATGTTGTTGTAGCGATTGCATTATCAGTGCTAAGTGTCAAGATGTGAATTTGTGTATGAATGCAATCGAGTTAGTTTATGTATTTTTGGAAGAATATGCAGGGAAATCGATTGCCCAATCGATTGGCATTAACAACAATGCTGTCAGTTGATTGCCCAATCGATTGCCCAGTTGATTGCCCAATCGATTGGCAGTAAGTCAGTGGCTCAGCAATGCTGTCAATCGATTGCCCAGTTGATTGCCCAATCGATTGGCAGTAAGTCAGTGGCTCAGCAATGCTGTCAATTGATTGCCCAGTTGATTGCCCAATCGATTGATTTATGCCCAGAGTTCAGATTTTTCAAAACAACCTTCAAGCAATCGATTTCCCAATCGATTGTCTTAGTGGAAATTCTCATGTTGAGTTAGATAATCGATTGCTCAATTGATGTATCAATGTTTTGATCAGTTATGTATTACTTAATGGATTAAGAACTTTATTTTGATTTCATTATCATTTGGTAAGCATTGTATGAACTTTTAGCATATGGAAAACCTTTTAAGATGCATGCTAAGTTGAAAAGGGTATTTTGTGCATTTGAAAACTTAAATGTTATGTGTTAATTGTTAATTTCGGTTGGTGACCCTTTACAACTATTGTGGAAATCTAGGCTTTGCCCTCAGATGAGAGCCAGGACTATCCTATCGGTTCATACCCTGTGGATGGAGATATAGATGGAAATGCTTGACTGGAGCTACGCTAGGAGGATCTTACGGAGCGCGTGGAGATCACTCAGGGTGTATAGTTTTTAGTTTGTTTTGTAGAATGATCAGATTAGGTTGACATAGAGGGAGCATATGTCTTTATTTAGAAATGCGTTTATTTTAAATTGGAAAATTGTATCTTTACTAATATTGTCAGCATGACAGTTTATTTTCGATGGGTCCCATGTACCATTTTTTTTTTAGGTGTAAATACTTTGAATTCATATTTCGAAAAACTTATCCGCTGCTTAAAAATTGAAATGACTTAAATATTTATCCAAAGGTATTCCTTATTTATTTCTCTGTTTTATTTTAATTTCTTTTGGAAAAATAAAAGGTACACCCTCGCTTTGAAAAACGGGGTGTTACATTTGTGGTATCAGAGCTTTGGTTTGATTTTCTTTGGGAGCTGTGGAACCTTTGGTTATAAATTATAGGTCAACCTGTAGGTTGTGAGTCATTATCTGATCATGCGTCGGGGTAATCGGTCTGAGTTGTCAGATCAAGGGTAGTTATTATGTGTTTATATATTCGAGACATAGTTTTGGAATTACTCGAAGTGGTGTTAACACTTCTTCTTGACGTTGGTTTTTCGGAAACACTATCTCCAAGAGGGAACGACGTTGCAAGGATGAACGTCAGTAGGGATGATCAAATGGTTGAAGCTACAAATAACATGGATGTTTTGTTTTTGCACGAACTACTGCAAAGACTCTACGGGATCTGGAGAAGATGGAAAGGGGGATTTATGCTATTAAGCAAAGAGGATTGAGAGATTTTCGTCGTTACCATCCTCCAAAGTTCAAGGGTGATGAGAACTCAGGAAAATAGATGCCTAGTGGATTCAAGAAATGGAAAAGATCTTCGAGATGACGAATTGTCCAGCAGACCTAAAGCAAATCATGACGGCATGGAATTTACAAAATGGTTCCAAGGACACAGAAGCTATGTGTTGGTGTAAACTCGAAGATGATGAGTATGGATGGATTAACATTAGACTAATAAGGAATTTCAAGTAAAGATCTAAGTTGAGGACTCTTGTTAAGAAAAGTATTAGATGTTTTCCTGGTTGATTTCAGGATGAAACTGGATGAAGTTTGACAACTGTCAAGGAGATGTGAACATCATGGAATTGTTGAGAAGATAAGGCCTCTATTTAGAATAACATTTGGTGCTTAGGTGTCAATGAAAGAGACTGGTATTGAAGTTAAGGGAGCGTTGCACATAAGGAGTAAGTACTCCCTTGGTTAGATAAAATACGCTTTGAGGAACAGTCGATACCTTGAGGGATAAAGTCAAGCATTCGAGTTAGACTAGATTTGAAACTTGGATTATTAAGTATGAATAGGGATATTGGATGAATCTATAGACACGTAAGTGTGAATGTTGAGCGATGTTCAGAAAAACATAATGAGTTAAGCATTGATGTATTGAACTCTATGTTACCATTAAGTAGAATTTGAAGTATCGAGTATGAGAATACTTGAGATTGCGGTAATATAAGTTTGAGAGTCTATATAAGGATGGAAATTACTAAGAGGACGTTGATATTTTGATAGGTTGGAAGGATTATTTGAGATTTGATTTGGGGCCCTAAGATGGTTGATTTTACTAATTGATGATTTAATATCCACAAAGTTGGATAGAGGACAAGTAATGCTTAAAACATTCATAATCGAAGGAGTTGAGGCAGGCAAGTGATAAATGATTCATGTTAAGGATGGAAGTGTTTGGAGATTTTGAAGATCAAATTTGAGAATCCTATTAAATGATAGAAAGTGAAAAAGAAGAGATGGAATGAATGAGTTGTGATTTAGTTGTTGGTCTTGGGAAATCAAGCGCTGAGGTTTAAAATGAGTGTTGTAGTGACTAGATGAACAATGAAAGGTATGTGGGTCTTGAGACATTTTACTACAAAATTTTGGACGATGAAGTTATAGATAATTATGTCTTAGGAAATGCTTATGGGGAATGTGAGAAATAATTCTTTAGGACGTTCGATTGTTAGGATTCTTTCAGTTTATATCTCGGTCAAGGTTGAGAAGGAATAAGAATCCAACGAGTGAACCAAATTTTGGAAAATATGCCAAGAAAACTTGTTGGAGCAACACATAGAGACGTAGCTTGTGACAATTAAAGATTTAGGAAAGGAATAATCTCACCTATAATTCAGACATTATTATTATAAAGGTATGCCATGATATAAAGACATTACTTGAGTGCATGTCATAGGAATTGTGATTGTGTTCGTCAATCAAAGGAGTTAAATGTTTGTTGATAGGAAATAATTGAACACGAAATGGAAAAAGTTTGGTGGGAATCAGTAAGCCTTGATTTATTGGAATCACTATAATGAAGATGTATCAAGGTTCAAGGTAGAAATTTAAGGTTTGTATAAATAGAAAAGTGATTGGGTGAATACAATGCGGTTGACCTGTCATAATGAAAGGATAATCATCAAGTTGCAAATGAAGGACATAGCGAAATTAAGAAGTATCAGAATGAATGTTGGCAATAGAGGTAGGAGAATTATTTTCAAGTTTGTCCATACTTGCGAAGTATGTAAGAAATTTCCTAGTGAAGCGTGAATTTGAGGTGTCAGGCATGAGACAAATGTAGACCTTGATATGTGGATTAAATTCAAGTTGGATTTTAATGGAAAATGTGACTCTTGAAATGAAGTACTAAACTGAAAGGAAGTTTATGTGTCCCAAGTGGTATAGTCTTTAGCGTGATTTCAAAAATATTAGAGGAAGCTTGGATCCCCAAGCATACATGGTGATGGAATTGTTAAATTTATAACTGGAATAACATACTGATAAGAACACTACAGTTGACGTAGTTGTACGACTTAAGAAAAATCGAGGATTTGTGGACATAGGAGAAATTTCAGAGTTCTCGGATATAGTGTGTGTTATGTGCTCAGTGTGTTGGGGTCATTCTAAGGGTTTCAGTTTGGTACCAAGTGGATGCAAATGAGACTACGCGACATAGGTATGGGATATTTTATTTCGTCGACAGGATCAAAGTTATAGGAAAATAAGGGAAACTCAATGGACCTTGAGAAGATTGTTGAATGCTTGTCCATTAAGATAACCTCAGTTGTAAGTTGCAAGGAGCGCTATTACAGTTCGGTTAAGATAGTCTAAGCCACTATCATGGTTGTTGGATATTTATTGACAAATTGAGGGACTGATCATCCTTAATCTCTTGTTGATAGTAGACACAATCATGTTGAATGGAACAGACGAGCCTCACCGACTACGGATGTGTGTGAAGTTATTAAGCACCATATGAGAAGTGTAGGCAACACTTTCTTCGAGCCGGCCGGGTGAAACAAGTTGTGACTTGTATATTGAATTTGAGTACAAACCTAGAGTGGATTGTTACTCGTACTTTAAGTTTCGAGGACGAAACTAATTTTAGGGGGGTAGTAATGTAAGACCCGTAGTTTTTAAATCCTAAATTATACAATTTTAGGGTATTTTGTGTTAAATTGCTTAGGCTTTTAACCCAGTTTTTGGTATTAAGTGAGTTAAAGGCCGAAACTATATTTTTGGAAATTGGATTAAAATTAATTGCCGAAGAATAAATTATTTGGGTTTCGAAGAATTTAATTCTGGGCGGTTATGTTCAAAATATCTCAGGTTGCTGAAAATTGTATTTGACAATTGAGTTGCGACGTGAGTAGATATTTTTATCAAAATAGTTGGAGATATGAGTGAAGTGATGGATGTGAGAATTGTTAGATTTGTTTTTTTTTTTTTTTTGGTTTAGGTTTAAATTATTATATTTATATATATTATATTATATATATATATATATATATATATATATATGGTTGGAGGGAAATAGGAGAAAAGGAAATAGAAAGAAAAGAAAATAGAAGGAAGGAAAAGGAAAGGAAAAACATTTCCATCTCTTTCCTCTCCTCTGCCTCGCGAAAACCTTTCCCTCCTCCTTTTTTATCCTTGTTGGTTTTGTTTCCTTTTTCGTTCTTTGACTTCAAGAATAGAAACCCAAGGATTAGTGGGTAAGAGAGCAAGGTTTTCTCAGCTTCATACTTCCTCGTTGTTTCGAAAACGAAGAAAAACGGTATTAGGGATTCAAACACAAACCTTCCTGTTTCATCTAGATCTGAACTTCGTTTCGCAAAGAGATAGAAGGGAAAGTTGCTCACTACCACCCTACGGTGCTAGGGGAGCAACTTTGGAAGCGGCGTTGCGAGCGGAGATTTCACCGAATTTGCTCGCGGTACTGTAATCGCACGTTACAACTAACGTTAAGGTAAGGGCTCCTTCCAAACTTTTAGTTTGCATTTAGGGCCTAATATGTGGTTGTGTGGAGAAGAATTTTGTTAGGGTTGGAGTATTGATTTGGGGAAAATGTACCTAAGGCTATTTGGGTAAAACCTTAGAGTTACGTTTTGGTTATCTTGATGAATGAATCGTGGAAAATGAATTTAAAACTCATTTATGTATGATTTTGAGTAAATGAAACTTGTGTGTTGAGTGGTGGATTGTGTTGATTTGTGTTCGTTGTTTTTGACGTGTTCTTAATTGATACTGATGGAATTTGATATGTGTATGGTTGGATTTTGTGGAAAAATGAATTGATGTGTTTTGATGTGGATTGATAATATGTTTGAGTTGTTTTGCGTGGAATTTGAAAACCATTAAGTTAAATGAGTATTAAGAATGGGGAATCTCTTAATGTCTTGTTTACTTAATGTGTGTTTGTGAAAACCGTTTTGAGTTAAAAGAGTATTAAGAATGGGGAATCTCTTAATATCTCCGTTTACTAATGTTTTGGAAAATCTTTTAAGTCAAATGAGAATTAAGAATGGGGAATCTCTTAATGTTTTGGTTACTTAATGTTTGTTTTGGAAATCGTTTAAGTTAACTGGGCGTTAAGAATGGGGAATGCCTTGGTTACTTAATGTTTGTTTCGAAAATCGTTTAAGTTAACTAGGCGTTAAGAATGGGGAATCTCTTAATGTCTTGGTTACTTAATGTTTGTTTTGAAAATCGTTTAAGTTAAAAGAATATTGAGAATGGGGAATCTCTTAATATGTCTGTTTGCTTAATGTTTGGCGTGAAATTCGTTTAAGTTAAATGAGTATTAAAAATGGGGAATCTTTTAATATCTGCATTTACTTAACGATTCTTGTGGATGGAGTCAGTGTATGTTCATGCATTTCATTCTGGTAAATTGTGCTGACCCGTGATAGGTGGCACCTCGGTAAACAGTACTGACCCGTGATAGGTGGTACGTTTACGATTTACTTTTTGGTAAGTTGTGCTGACCCGTGATAGGTGGCACCTCGGTAAATAATACTTTGGTCTGTGATAGGCGGTATATTTACGACTTACGCTTTTTCTTTTAATAAATCGTGTTGACCCGTGATAGGTGGCACCTCGGTAAACAGTACTGACCCGTGATAGGTGGTACGTTTACGATTTACGTTTTTTAGTAGATCGTGTTGACCCGTGATAGGTGGCACCTCGGTAATTGGTACTTTGGCCTGCGATAGGCGGTACAATTATGATTTACGGCCCTTCGAGGAGGGTTTTGGTTTGGAATTCCGAGTCCATGCATTTTGGCATATACGCATTGCATTAGGGTGCTTGGCACACGAGTCGTGTTTTGATTCAAGTGTATGATTGAGAGTTTGAAACTCGAGTTGTCATGGTAACTGTGTTTAAATTGTTAAGTGTTATGTTTTGGAATTTGGTGATAGCATGTTTGGTTGCAATATTATTTCGAAACTCATGTTGTTGTAGCGATTGCGTTATCAGTGCTAAGTGCCAAGATGTGGATTTGTGTATGAATGTGATCGAGTTAGTTTATGTATTTTTGGAAGAATATGCAAGGAAATCGATTGCCCAATCGATTGGCATTAACAACAATGCTGTCAGTTGATTGCCCAATCAATTGCCCAGTTGATTGCCCAATCGATTGCCCAGTTGATTGCCCAATCGATTGGCAGTAAGTCAGTGGCTCAACAATGCTGTCAATCGATTGCCCAGTTGATTGCCCAATCGATTGATTTAAGCCCAGAGTTCAGATTTTTCAAAACAACCTTTAAGCAATCGATTTCCCAATCGATTGGCTTAGTGGAAATTCTCATTTTGAGTTAGATAATCGATTGCTCAGTTGATGTATCAATGTTTTGATCAGTTATGCATTACTTAATGGATTGAGAACTTTATTTTGATTTCATTATCATTTGGTAAGCATTGTATGAACTTTTAGCATATGGAAAACCTTTTAAGATGCATGCTAAGTTGAAAAGGGTATTTTGTGCATTTGAAAACTTAAATGTTATGTGTTAATTGTTAATTTCGGTTGGTGACCCTTTACAACTATTGTGGAAATCTAGGCTTTGCCCTCAGATGAGAGCCAGGACTATCCTATCGGTTCATACCCTGTGGATGGAGATATAGATGGAAATGCTTGACTGGAGCTACGCTAGGAGGATCTTACGGAGCGCGTGGAGATCACTCAGGGTGTATAGTTTTTAGTTTGTTTTGTAGAATGATCAGATTAGGTTGACATAGAGGGAGCATATGTCTTTATTTAGAAATGCGTTTATTTTAAATTGGAAAATTGTATCTTTACTAATATTGTCAGCATGACAGTTTATTTTCGATGGGTCCCATGTACCATTTTTTTTTTAGGTGTAAATACTTTGAATTCATATTTCGAAAAACTTATCCGCTGCTTAAAAATTGAAATGACTTAAATATTTATCCAAAGGTATTCCTTATTTATTTCTCTGTTTTATTTTAATTTCTTTTGGAAAAATAAAAGGTACACCCTCGCTTTGAAAAACGGGGTGTTACATTTGTGGTATCAGAGCTTTGGTTTGATTTTCTTTGGGAGCTGTGGAACCTTTGGTTATAAATTATAGGTCAACCTGTAGGTTGTGAGTCATTATCTGATCATGCGTCGGGGTAATCGGTCTGAGTTGTCAGATCAAGGGTAGTTATTATGTGTTTATATATTCGAGACATAGTTTTGGAATTACTCGAAGTGGTGTTAACACTTCTTCTTGACGTTGGTTTTTCGGAAACACTATCTCCAAGAGGGAACGACGTTGCAAGGATGAACGTCAGTAGGGATGATCAAATGGTTGAAGCTACAAATAACATGGATGTTTTGTTTTTGCACGAACTACTGCAAAGACTCTACGGGATCTGGAGAAGATGGAAAGGGGGATTTATGCTATTAAGCAAAGAGGATTGAGAGATTTTCGTCGTTACCATCCTCCAAAGTTCAAGGGTGATGAGAACTCAGGAAAATAGATGCCTAGTGGATTCAAGAAATGGAAAAGATCTTCGAGATGACGAATTGTCCAGCAGACCTAAAGCAAATCATGACGGCATGGAATTTACAAAATGGTTCCAAGGACACAGAAGCTATGTGTTGGTGTAAACTCGAAGATGATGAGTATGGATGGATTAACATTAGACTAATAAGGAATTTCAAGTAAAGATCTAAGTTGAGGACTCTTGTTAAGAAAAGTATTAGATGTTTTCCTGGTTGATTTCAAGATGAAACTGGATGAAGTTTGAGAACTGTCAAGGAGATGTGAACATCATGGAATTGTTGAGAAGATAAGGCCTCCATTTGGAATAACATTTGGTGCTTAGGTGTCAATGAAAGAGACTAGTATTGAAGTTAAGGGAGCGTTGCACATAAGGAGTAACTACTCCCTTGGTTAGATAAAATACGCTTTGAGGAACAGTCGATACCTTGAGTAACTACTCCCTTGGATTATTAAGTATGAATAGGGATATTGGATGAATCTATAGACACGTAAGTGTGAATGTTGAGCCATGTTCAGAAAAACATAATGAGTTAAGCATTGATGTATTGAACTCTATGTTACCATTAAGTGGAATTTGAAGTATCGAGTACGAGAATACTTGAGATTGCGGTAATATAAGTTTGAGAGTCTATATAAGGATGGAAATTACTAAGAGGACGTTAATATTTTGATAGGTTGGAAGGGTTATTTGAGATTTGATTTGGGGCCCTAAGATGGTTGATTTTACTAGTTGATGATTTAATATCCACAAAGTTGGATAGAGGACAAGTAATGCTTAAAACATTCATAATCGAAGGAGTTGAGGCAGGCAAGTGATAAATGATTCATGTTAAGGATGGAAGTGTTTGGAGATTTTGAAGATCAAATTTGAGAATCCTATTAAATGATAGAAAGTGAAAAAGAAGAGATGGAATGAATGAGTTGTGATTTAGGTGTTGGTCTTGGGAAATCAAGCGCTGAGGTTTAAAATGAGTGTTGTAGTGACTAGATGAACAATGAAAGGTGTGTGGGTCTTGAGACATTTTACTACAAAATTTTGGACGATGAAGTTATAGATAATTATGTCTTAGGAAATGCTTATGGGGAATGTGTGAGAAATAATTCTTTAGGACGTTCGATTGTTAGGATTCTTTCAGTTTATATCTCGGTCAAGGTTGAGAAGGAATAAGAATCCAACGAGTGAACCAAATTTTGGAAAATATGCCAAGAAAACTTGTTGGAGCAACACATAGAGACGTAGCTTGTGACAATTAAAGATTTAGGAAAGGAATAATCTCACCTATAATTCAGACATTATTATTATAAAGGTATGCCATGATATAAAGACATTACTTGAGTGCATGTCATAGGAATTGTGATTGTGTTCGTCAATCAAAGGAGTTAAATGTTTGTTGATAGGAAATAATTGAACACGAAATGGAAAAAGTTTGGTGGGAATCAGTAAGCCTTGATTTATTGGAATCACTATAATGAAGATGTATCAAGGTTCAAGGTAGAAATTTAAGGTTTGTATAAATAGAAAAGTGATTGGGTGAATACAATGCGGTTGACCTGTCATAATGAAAGGATAATCATCAAGTTGCAAATGAAGGACATAGCGAAATTAAGAAGTATCAGAATGAATGTTGGCAATAGAGGTAGGAGAATTATTTTCAAGTTTGTCCATACTTGCGAAGTATGTAAGAAATTTCCTAGTGAAGCGTGAATTTGAGGTGTCAGGCATGAGACAAATGTAGACCTTGATATGTGGATTAAATTCAAGTTGGATTTTAATGGAAAATGTGACTCTTGAAATGAAGTACTAAACTGAAAGGAAGTTTATGTGTCCCAAGTGGTATAGTCTTTAGCGTGATTTCAAAAATATTAGAGGAAGCTTGGATCCCCAAGCATACATGGTGATGGAATTGTTAAATTTATAACTGGAATAACATACTGATAAGAACACTACAGTTGACGTAGTTGTACGACTTAAGAAAAATCGAGGATTTGTGGACATAGGAGAAATTTCAGAGTTCTCGGATATAGTGTGTGTTATGTGCTCAGTGTGTTGGGGTCATTCTAAGGGTTTCAGTTTGGTACCAAGTGGATGCAAATGAGACTACGCGACATAGGTATGGGATATTTTATTTCGTCGACAGGATCAAAGTTATAGGAAAATAAGGGAAACTCAATGGACCTTGAGAAGATTGTTGAATGCTTGTCCATTAAGATAACCTCAGTTGTAAGTTGCAAGGAGCGCTATTACAGTTCGGTTAAGATAGTCTAAGCCACTATCATGGTTGTTGGATATTTATTGACAAATTGAGGGACTGATCATCCTTAATCTCTTGTTGATAGTAGACACAATCATGTTGAATGGAACAGACGAGCCTCACCGACTACGGATGTGTGTGAAGTTATTAAGCACCATATGAGAAGTGTAGGCAACACTTTCTTCGAGCCGGCCGGGTGAAACAAGTTGTGACTTGTATATTGAATTTGAGTACAAACCTAGAGTGGATTGTTACTCGTACTTTAAGTTTCGAGGACGAAACTAATTTTAGGGGGGTAGTAATGTAAGACCCGTAGTTTTTAAATCCTAAATTATACAATTTTAGGGTATTTTGTGTTAAATTGCTTAGGCTTTTAACCCAGTTTTTGGTATTAAGTGAGTTAAAGGCCGAAACTATATTTTTGGAAATTGGATTAAAATTAATTGCCGAAGAATAAATTATTTGGGTTTCGAAGAATTTAATTCTGGGCGGTTATGTTCAAAATATCTCAGGTTGCTGAAAATTGTATTTGACAATTGAGTTGCGACGTGAGTAGATATTTTTATCAAAATAGTTGGAGATATGAGTGAAGTGATGGATGTGAGAATTGTTAGATTTGTTTTTTTTTTTTTTTTGGTTTAGGTTTAAATTATTATATTTATATATATTATATTATATATATATATATATATATATATATATATGGTTGGAGGGAAATAGGAGAAAAGGAAATAGAAAGAAAAGAAAATAGAAGGAAGGAAAAGGAAAGGAAAAACATTTCCATCTCTTTCCTCTCCTCTGCCTCGCGAAAACCTTTCCCTCCTCCTTTTTTATCCTTGTTGGTTTTGTTTCCTTTTTCGTTCTTTGACTTCAAGAATAGAAACCCAAGGATTAGTGGGTAAGAGAGCAAGGTTTTCTCAGCTTCATACTTCCTCGTTGTTTCGAAAACGAAGAAAAACGGTATTAGGGATTCAAACACAAACCTTCCTGTTTCATCTAGATCTGAACTTCGTTTCGCAAAGAGATAGAAGGGAAAGTTGCTCACTACCACCCTACGGTGCTAGGGGAGCAACTTTGGAAGCGGCGTTGCGAGCGGAGATTTCACCGAATTTGCTCGCGGTACTGTAATCGC
Source organism: Cicer judaicum (assembly GCA_037974835.1). Classification (NCBI taxonomy): domain Eukaryota; kingdom Viridiplantae; phylum Streptophyta; class Magnoliopsida; order Fabales; family Fabaceae; genus Cicer; species Cicer judaicum. The sequence continues at coordinate 1,834,381 of JBBPBS010000417.1, forward strand.
ACGTTACAACTAACGTTAAGGTAAGGGCTCCTTCCAAACTTTTAGTTTGCATTTAGGGCCTAATATGTGGTTGTGTGGAGAAGAATTTTGTTAGGGTTGGAGTATTGATTTGGGGAAAATGTACCTAAGGCTATTTGGGTAAAACCTTAGAGTTACGTTTTGGTTATCTTGATGAATGAATCGTGGAAAATGAATTTAAAACTCATTTATGTATGATTTTGAGTAAATGAAACTTGTGTGTTGAGTGGTGGATTGTGTTGATTTGTGTTCGTTGTTTTTGACGTGTTCTTAATTGATACTGATGGAATTTGATATGTGTATGGTTGGATTTTGTGGAAAAATGAATTGATGTGTTTTGATGTGGATTGATAATATGTTTGAGTTGTTTTGCGTGGAATTTGAAAACCATTAAGTTAAATGAGTATTAAGAATGGGGAATCTCTTAATGTCTTGTTTACTTAATGTGTGTTTGTGAAAACCGTTTTGAGTTAAAAGAGTATTAAGAATGGGGAATCTCTTAATTTCTTATTTACTTAATGTTCGATTGCCCAGTTGATTGCCCAATCGATTGGCAGTAAGTCAGTGGCTCATCAATACTGTTAATCGATTGCCCAGTCGATTGCCCAATCGATTGATTTAAGCCCAGAGTTCAGATTTTTCAAAACAACCTTCAAGCAATCGATTTCCCAATCGATTGGCTTAGTGGAAATTCTCATGTTGAGTTAGATAATCGATTGCTCAATTGATGTATCAATGTTTTGATCAGTTATGTATTACTTAATGGATTGAGAACTTTATTTTGATTTCATTATCATTTGGTAAGCATTGTATGAACTTTTAGCATATGGAAAACCTTTTAAGATGCATGCTAAGTTGAAAAGGGTATTTTGTGCATTTGAAAACTTAAATGTTATGTGTTAATTGTTAATTTCGGTTGGTGACTCTTTACAACTATTGTGGAAATCTGGGCTTTGCCCTCAGATGAGAGCCAGGACTATCCTATCGGTTCATACCCTGTGGATGGAGATATAGATGGAAATGCTTGACTGGAGCTTCGCAAGGAGGATCTTACGGGGCGCGTGGAGATCACTCATGGTGTATAGTTTTTAGTTTGTTTTGTAGAATGATCAGATTAGGTTGACATAGAGGGAGCATATGTCTTTATTTTGAAATGCGTTTATTTTAAATTGGAAAATTGTATCTTTACTAATATTGTCAGCATGACAGTTTATTTTCGATGGGTCCCATGTACCATTTTTTTTTGAGGTGTAAATACTTTGAATTCATATTTCAAAAAACTTTTCCGCTGCTTAAAAATTGAAATGACTTAAATATTTATCCAAAGGTATTTCCTTATTTATTTCTCTGTTTTATTTTAATTTCTTTTGGAAAAAAAAAGTACACCCTCACTTTGAAAAACGGGGTGTGACAAATACGGTTATCCCTTTCATTTCGCTTAATTTACACTCATGAATTCGAACACAGTCTCACCCCATACCTCAATTTGACGCTTTCGTACGATACAAGGATTACAACAATTTTCAGCAACCATGACATGTCCACAATGAATGAGTCCAAAAGAATCGACGAATTTGCAAAGTCAATGTAACATGACTGATAATTTACACTGAGCATAATAATCAGTGTTACATAATTTACAAAAATAATAAAAGAAGAAACATATTTGAAACGAAGTGAAACAAGTTATAAAAAAAGGCCTCACTGACGTGCTGGGGCACCGACAGGCTTTGACATCAACTTCACATAAACATACAAACAAGTAGTGCTTCTTGAAGGTATCGACGAGAAAAATCCAAAAACTATAAGAGTTTTTCAATACGGTGAATGTGCAGGCCGAATTTCAAGAAAGCAGCCGCAACAATGGTGGAAACTTGTTTTAAAAAATGTAACAGTTGGTGATTTCAAGCATAGGTAACAAAGATGGTGTTTCGTGGAGTCCAAATATGGTCTCGATTTTTGTTGGTAATAGTCGTGGTGCCCATAATCTTGACCAAACTGTGGAGGTGTGATTTTTGACAAAGAGGAATAAGACGTTTCAATTTGCGATTCGGGTTGAGAATGGAAGAGGAGATCACAACAATCACGAATGTGGTGTCGGTTTTGTAAGACATCCAATGTAATGATTGTGGTCGATGAGAGAAGAAGGAAGAGTATATGGTTTTGGCGGCGGCGAAGAAGGAGATGGAAGAGAAAAGAAGTCATCTGGTCTTGTTCTTATTCTTTTTCTTCTTTTATTATTATTATTATTATTATTATTATTATTATTATTATTATTATTATTATTATTATTATGTGTTTTTACTCTTGCATATGAGCTTAACCCATAAAATACATTTTACTCATTTATTTTGTTTTTGTATAAAATCGATAATTAGCAAAAACTAATTTATTTAATACTTTATTTTTTTAAAACAATTTTATTACTAAAATATTACTAATATTTCAAAAGTAATATTTTATAAAATAAATAAATTAAAATAATTAGTCTTTTAAAATATATTAATAACCAAGACTCTCATATTCAAAATAATTACTATAATTATATTTTTTTTCTTCCAAATACTCACATTAAAATATTACCATTAGAGAGTATTCAAAATTATAAAATAAAAAAATATAACATCAAAACTTTATATTAATTATTTAACTATAATAAATATATATAAAATCACAATGTCATAACAAGTATATTAAAATAAAAGAAATTAATTGCAATGTTACTAGCATCTCAAGATGATTATTTATCAAATAAATAATTAAAAATATATACTAATTAGAAATAGTTGAAATATAACTATGTGTACATTTAATATCTTTTCAAACGTAGTAGAATATGTACAATAGTAGAATAGTAGAATTTGTAGAATTTGTTATTTATATCATGCTTTTAGTAGAATATGTACAAGATTACAATATCATAGAAAGCCCACATATAAAGAAAATTCATCCCAAAATAATCAACATATATTTTAAAATAATTTTAACACCAAATCAATTATTAAAAATTCTATTTCATTAATAAAATAATTTATTATAAAATTTGAGGTGTTACATCAATCATTAGTTTTTTCTTGACTCAAACCAACTTAAAATAAAAAATATGAACTTTCTAGTCAAAATTAAAACATATAGCTAACTGATAAAAAATTTATTTTTAACTATTTGCATTAAACAAGAGAGCCGAAAATCATAGTTAGGCATACAAGCCACAAGTCCACTAAATATGTAATTAATGTAATCATGTCAACAAACACAATTTACTCAAATCTTAACAAATACACATCACAACAAGAAAAAGCAAGCAGTTAACAGTTAACAATTATCTTCAAAAATAAGAGAATCTACAATACAACAAGAATAAGAAGGTAGTTAACAATTAACAATCAACTTTTAGAAATTATATATGGTAATAGAAAAATACATAGTGTAACATCCCGATTTTTAAAAACAAGAGTGTATCTTTTTTTTTTCAAACAAATTCATAAAACAAAGGAATAAATAGGGAAATACCTTTGGATAAATATTTAAGTCATAACACAACGACAATTAAGTCGACATAATTTACAAGCAGTGGAATAGTTTTTGAAATACGAATCCAAAGTATTTACACATCAAAAAGTGGTACATAGGACCCATCGAAAATAAAATATCATGCTGACAATATTGGTATAGGTACAGTCTTCTAATTTAAAATAAACATAATCCTAAAGAAAGACCTCTAGTCCCTATACGTCAACCTAATCTGATCATTCTGCAAAAAAACTATACATCCCGAGTGATCTTCACGCGCCCCGCAAGATCCTCCTAACATAGCTCCAGTCAGGTATTTCCAACTACATTCCCATCCACAGGGTACGAACCGGTAGGATGGTCCTGGTTCTCATCTGAGGGCAAAGCCCAGATTTCCACAATAGTGTAAAGGGTCACCAATCGAAATTAACAATTAACACATAACATTCAAGTTTTTAAATGCACAAAATAACCTTTCAACTTAGCATGCACCTTAAAAGGGTTTCCATATGCTAAACATTCATATAATACTTGCCAAGTAAAAATGAAATAAAAAATAAGGTTTTAATCATTTAAGTAATAAATCAACTGACCAATCAATTGATGAATCAATTGGGCAATCGATTGTCTGACTCAGAATAAAAGTTTTTACTAAGTAAATTGATTGGGAAATCGATTTCTTAAAGGTTTATAGTGACACCTGTATTCTGGGTTTAAATCAATCGATTGGACAATCGATTTACACATCCATTGAGAAATCGATTTTGTGATTCATAGAACAAAGATTTTGCTGATTTAATCGATTTGGAAATCGATTTTGTGATTCACAGAACAAATATTTTGCTGATTTAATCGATTGGGAAATCGATTTTGTGATTCACAGAATAAAGGTTTTGCTGATTTAATCGATTGGGAAATCAATTTCTTAAATGGTTTTAGCATACCTGTGTCCTGTGATTAAGTAAATCGATTGAACAATTGATTGAAATAAATAGCTGAGCCACTGTAACAAGCCGAATTGATTGGCAAATCGATTTTAACTAAATAGCTGAGCTACTGTAACAAGCCAAATCGATTAGTTCAATATATTTTCAAGATTCAAGAAAACAAGAAACGTAATAATCGATTAGGCAGTCGATTGAGCTGGTATCACATTTTATCAGAATCGATTGGGAAATCGATTTTTCTAAAGTTTTTCTAAACTACATAAACTAAAGCAAACACAGTTACACACAATTCCAAAACATAACACTTAGCAATTACAACACAATCACCATGACATCTTGAGTTTCGAAATAGTTTTGCAAACAATCACACTTACACACAATTCCAAAACATCCACACTTGGAAATTATTGTAACACCCCAATTTCTCTTTACCTTATTTTAAATAGTATAATGATACAATACTATATTTTTATTTTATTTTTATATATGAGTGTTAATATGTGTTTTAATTGGTATCTTTAACACTAATAAAATGGGTTAATGATAGGAATAACTATAGTCATAATAATAATAAATAATAATAATAATAATAACTCTAGTAGTGAGAATGGGCAATGGCCACAAAAAGCCCATGTTTTCTAGCAGGCCTTGATCACCAACCCTAAGTTACCCACATATATATATGTAGAAGTGATAGGCTAAATAGGTTTTAAAAAAATTCTGCCGTGTTTTCCATTCCAATTCCCAAGCGTACTTTCCCTTCCAAGCACAGTGTTGTGCACACACATTGGTAATTACCAAAAACAAGCCTTATACATTGCTAATTTCCAAAAAAAAGAAGAAAGAAGGATTTGTTGTTGCCGTATTGCCTCCAGACTTGTTTCATTAACCAAATATCAGGTACACCTTTCCAATTCTATCAATTATTTTAAAATAAGACACTTATATCAATATAGGGTTGTTGATCAAAGTATGGTAATATTGAATAGTATGTACATGGTCCTAGTTATTATATCGAATTATACGAGTACATAACATATATGCCGTTATTTCAATTTTTAGTAATATCTAAGCGTATGATCAGATCATCGTAACACTAAGCATGTGTCCCTTTATTCTAAATTTTAGGATTAGACATACCACGGAACTATGTTACTGAATATATATTCAAAATAAACTTAATTTACTTATTTATTTACTATTTATTTATATAATTACTAAATTATGTATTTATTTATCATTTATTTTATTATTTATTTACTCAATTACTTATTTATTTTATTATTTATTTTGTTATTTATTTATTTATTTAATTATTATTTATTTATTATTTATTTATTAATTTACGTATTTATTTATTAGTAAATTTTTATTAATTCATTTTATTATTTAATTATTCATTTACTTATTTAT
>JBBPBS010000417.1:1840909-1852168 GCA_037974835.1 Cicer judaicum
TTATTTATTTATTTATTTACTTATTAACGTATTTACTTATTAATTTATTTATTTACTTATTTATTTATTATTTCTTTATTCATTTACTTATTTATTTATTTATTTTATTTATTTTATTATTTATTCATCTACTTATTGATCTACTTATTATTTATTTCATTTATTCATTTACTTATTTGTTTATTTATTATTTATTTTGTTGTTTATTTATTTGTTTATTTATTCATTTATTCATAGTAAGTAATTTATTTGTATTTGGTGGTGTTGTGACTATAATTCCTTTGCGGACTATTAGAGACGACGAACAACAAAGAAACGACCCGTTAGCAGATCAGATTCATTGGACGAAATCTTCAATCGAGGTAAGGGGTGGGATGAGGTTCGATTTTATGAGTATAAAATAACGTGAGATGAACGGGAATGCTAAAATTCCCAAATGTTCATTCGGGGCTTACTACGTATGGTTGAGCCCTATTGAGTAATATAATTAATTAATAAATGTGAATGGTAATAGTGAGGATTAAAATATAATCTAGTAACCTATAGAATTGCCGTGAATTTATTTATATCAAGATTGTATGCTGTCTGATTTTATGAAATCTTATGTTGATTGTTAATGTATGAATGATGTGTACTCGAATGTTTTTGTTACTTGATTGAATTTGTGATATTACTAGAATGTGTCACCTATTGAATTCCTTATTATGTGATTGATGCAATTGGATTGTGTATTGTGAGTAGTGCAAACCAAATATTGTGATTTTATTGTGATTGACTGATAAAAATATATAATGATGAAATATTATGAAGTGATATTGAAACTTATTGAGTTGTGATGATCGAGTAAGTCTGAGATACGTGTTGTAGATTTTGGAGTTAGGATTATTTTGTCATCATATAGGGAGGGTCTGACAAACCTAGTGATTCGAGGAAGTACAACTGAATGAGCCTGATCGTGGAGGGCTACAATCGAACTGTAAGGTAAGACTGATAGACCTTGGGGGTACACCTAGTGGGGAATTCCTAAGTGGATTAGTGGATTATTCCCTAAGGCCGGGACCTACCATGCAACACAAGAGTACCCCGACTGTCGCGTATATGTGTCTTGGGTTGAGTTGAGGGGATCTATGAGGACTTGGCCATTCATGAATTGTCCGTCCACTCTTGCAGTGGCATAGTATCAGGCCTCCTAACCAAGTACTTCAGAGTAGATTGGTACCAAATGATGAAGTGTAGAGTATAGGACATGCATAGCATTTCATTATGGTGATTATCCTATTGTGAATCAAGTTGATAAATCGTTGATATTATACAATTGATTGTTTTCCTTGATTGTGATAATTGATTGCTTGCGTGTTCCCCTCACGTATTTATATTGTTACATAATTTCGATACTCACCCCTCGTTGTTTGTGTTTGGCGTTTGCGATGGACGCAGACGAGTTGTAAGTTGCAGGTGATGACTAATACCATCGGAGAGGCGGAAGCCGTCACGTCTTGGAGATTCTATCTATATGAATTGTATTGATGTTATTTTGAGTATTTTTATTTTTGGGAACTCCCGCTCTGATAGTGACATCGGGTTGGGACTATATTTGCACTGAATTTAAAACATAAGTATGTGTACTTCAAAAGGGATCCTGTTGTTTGATATTATGATTTCAATGTCATTACGTTTGATGGGAATTTTGGATTTATGTGACATGTCTGTGATTATGTGATATTCTTTATCTAAAATAAAAAATTATTTGGGGTTTAGGGTGTCACATTAGTGGTATCAGAGCCTGGTTTGTCCAATCAGACCGTAAATGTGTTATGTGTTCGCTATGTTTCCTTGTGTACTCTGTTATGTATTTTGTAGTTATGGTAATTATTGTGTTAGTGTTGTAGAGCTAAGTTAGTTCCTCACTTCCCTAAGTGTCTCACTATATTCGATTGGCTTATCTGATTGATGTAGGTAGTGATGGCTAGTGGAAGGAATGATGTTGCGATTGCTGAGGCTCTAGAGTCCATGGCAGGAGTTACAGTGCAGGCTCTCCAAGCTTTGGCTGAATCTCAAGCTACTGCACAAGCCTCTGCGCAAGCTGCTACCCAAGTTGCACAGATTGCTGCTCAAGCTGTTGCTCAAGCTACTAGCTACAGGGGTGGCCAAGGAAATGTGCAAATAAATGAATTCATGGTGATGGATCGATTTCACAAGGCTAACCCCCCATCATTTGAAGGTCACTATAATCCTGATGGAGCTCAAAAGTGGTTACAAGAAGTTGAGAAAATTTTCAGAGGAGTGGCATGTCCCGAAGGTCAGAAAGTGCATCTTGGTACCTTTATGTTGACAGAAGAAGCTGAACATTGGTGGGATAATGCACGCCAACGTTTAGAGAATGCAGGGACTGTAATTACTTGGGCTATATTCAAGAATATGTTTCTAATTAAGTATTTCCCTGAAGATATTCGTAATAGAAAGGAGATGGAATTTGTTAAATTGGAACAGGGGAATATGTCAGTAGCGGAGTATGCTGCTAAGTTCGAGGAATTATCCAGGTACTATCCACTGTATGTTGGAGAAGCAGGAGAAAAGTCTAAGTGCATCAAGTTTGAAATGGGACTCAGGCCAGAGATCAAAGAACAGGTTGGAATGCAAGAGATCCGCGACTTTCCTACCCTAGTGAATAAGAGTAGGATTTATGATGAGGATAGCCGTGCTGAAAAGGCACATTACCGAAACACTGGAATCATGAAGGACAAGAGGCCTATGCATCATAATAGAGGAAAACCTTACTCTTTCCCTCCTAGTAGATCTGGAAGTCGTTTGAATTATCAACAACACAGTTTTTCAGCTGGCAAAGGAGCTAGTAGTGGTAACGGAAAAGGAAATGGGAACAGTTATAGTTATGGGAGTGGTAGAGGAAACCCCAATGGACGAGGAGTTAGTAGCGGAAATAGTAACAACATGAGTCAAGTCTCGCACAACAACAATGGTAATAATGGTTATCTAGCTACTCCTATCCGATGTAGTAGGTGTGGAAATAATGGTTATCTAGCTACTCCTATCCGATGTAGTAGGTGTGGAAAGCAGGGTCACATGACATATGAATGTAGAGATGCTGGAATTACTTGTTTTAATTGTCAACAACAAGGCCATATTAGCACCACATGCCCTTACCCAAAGAAGACTCCACAACCTGGAAACCAAAGTTCCCAAGCCAGCCGACCTAAATCCAATGGAAGAGTCTTTGCCCTCAGTGGTGCAGGAGCATCTGAGAAAGACAACTTGTACTATTTGATTGTGGTGCCACTCATTCTTTTATTTCTCTTGATTGTGTTAGACGTTTAGGACTACATGTATCTCGTTTACAGTATGAGTTGATTGTGAATAAATTCATTTTCTCCAAATCAACACTTCAACCCTAACAAAATTCTTTTCCACACAAGCACAGATAATTCCCTAAATGCAAACTAAAAGTTTGGAAGGAGCCCTTACCTTAATCTTAGCTTTAACGTGCGATTACGGTATCGCGAGTAAATCCGATAAAATCTCCGCTCGCGACGTCGCTTCTAAAGTTTGTTCACTAGCACCTTAGCATGGTGGTGAGCAACTTTCCCTTCTATCTCTTCGCGAAAAGTGAAGGTTTCTATTTATGGGTTTTGGATTTCTTTTCGTGAACAGAGAGAAGAAGGAGGAGAATCACGAGAAGGAGGACGATGTTGTGTTTTCCTTCCGTTTTCCTTTTCTTCTTTTTCCTTCCTTTCTATTTCCTCTCTTTTCCTTTTCCTTTCTTCTGTTTTCTTTTCTTTCTATTTCCTTTTCTTTTCCCTCCAAACAAATATATATATTTATACATTAATTATAACTTAACAAATATCTCAAAATATCTAGATATTTATTAAAATTATCGTTTCACCCATAACCTCTCCAACCCACTTTTTGTTAAAAATATCTACTATCGTCGCAACTCAATTGACAGATACAATTTTTAGCAACTCGAGATATTTTTAACAAAACTCTCCAGAATTAAATTCTTCGTAAAAGATTCACCGCAGTTAATTTAATTTATTTATCGACGAGTAATTTTAATCGAGCATCAAAATATCTTGTTGGTCATTTAAACTCCCAAAATATTAATAACTTTGGCTAAAAAGCCTCTGAGTTCAATACCAAAATACACTAAAATACATAAAGTATAATTTAAAATTATGGGTCTTACACATAGCATTTAACACAAGAATAATAGGTAAATGTTTTACCATTAATAAGAAATACGTATAAACACAATTGGCTCAAGGTTGACAATAGAATAACAGACGACATACACCTAACCGACTTGGTTTTGTAACACCCCAAATTTTATGATAAACTATTTTATTAATTAAATAGGATTTTAAATAATTAATTTAATATTAAAATTATTTTAGAATATATATTGATAAATTTTGTGACTAATTTTCGTTTTATGAGGTGTTTTCTATGATGTATTAGTTTCATAAATATTATATTAAATGAGCGATATAAATAATAAATGTTTTATTTTATTATTTTATATATTTTTCTAAAAATAATAGTATTTTAGTGTAATATTTTAGAGAATAAGATTTTATGCGATTTAAAGTATATATGTTAGTTGGTAATTAATGTGATATTTTCTTATTTGTTTGACTAATGTTAAGTGTGCACATATTTATATTTTAATTATTTCTAAGTATCTCTTATTTTAATTATTTACATTAGAAATAATGATCTCGGGATATTAGTAATGTTGGGTTTGAGTTCCTATATTTTTAAATATTTGTTATGGTATTGTGATTTTATATATATATTTATTATGATGTGGTAAGTAATATAAAATATTGATCTTATATTTATTTATTTATAATTTTGATTATTCTCAAATATGATGGTATTATTATAACGTGAATATTTTGAGAAATAAGTATAATTATAGAGATTACTTTGAATGTGAGAGTTTCGGTTATTAGTTATATTTTTTTTACATATTAATTATCTTAAATACTTTAATTTATAATATATTAGTAATATTTGGAAAATTAAATGGTGTTTGGAGGAGTTTTAAAAATGAGATTAAATAATTATTAATTTTGTTTTTGCAAAATAAAAATAGTATAAGTAAAATATAAAATAAATTAGGAGACAAATAGGTTTAGCCCATGTGCTTGAAATATTTAAGGGTTAGTAAAATGAAATAAATAAGAAAAAGAGCTAAAGATATGTGGCAGCCGTTAGGGGTGTTCAAAAAAACCAAAAACTGAACCAAACTGCCGAACCGAATTGGTTTTGAACTGAACTGGTTTAAGAACCGAACTGTTTTCGAACTTATTTTTTAAAACTAGAACTAAACCGAACCGGTTTTCAGTTCGAAAAACCGAACCGAACCGGTTTATTGTTAAAAAACCGAACCGAACCGTTTTTTTTTCAAAAAATTCAAACCGAATTTTTTTTAGAAGTAATCAGGGGTAATTATATAAATTTTGGCCTATATGAACAAAAAAAATTAAGTTAAATCAGTTCGGTTCGGTTCAAAATAATAAATCGGTGCACCACTTTTATAAACCGGTTCGGTTTGGTTCTTTAAACTTAAAACCGGTTCAGTTCGGTTTTTCCGAACTGAAAACCAATTCGGTTCAATTTTTAAACGGTTCTAGTTCAAAACTGAACTTTGCCCACCCCTAGCAGCCGTTTGGTAGAGGAAGACATGAACAAACACAACAAACTAGGCTATCGTTTGACATCGGTGAAGATAACTGTTCCAGAAAATTTTATTTGTTTTCATTCAAATTTTAGTATGTTGTTTCATACATTTAGTTGGTCAATTAAACACATTTTCTTAGATTTTTAACCATCTAAATTTCTCTCTAAAATACCCGAGTTCTCCATTTATAAAATTTCTTATTTTGCACTGTTCTTCTTCACCGTATATTTGATTTTAGTGAAACCAATGTCAAAACAATCGTGTGAAAAATGAATATATTATCCACTGATTGGTTTTCGGGTTTATGGTAAGTTTCCTTGACCGAAATTCAAAATTAGTTTTTAGAGTGTCTTCTCATAATCTATTTTTGATGTTTACCCATAAACTCTCGAGTTGGATCGGTTGTAGGACAAAGAGTCAAAGAACAAAGGTTGTTTGCTCGTGGAATCGTATTCGTGTGTGAAAGCATCGAAATAAGGTAAGGGGTGAGATATCATTTGAATTCATGAGTATAATATATTGTGAGATGAACGGGAAAATCGTATTTCCCAACGATTCATCTGAAGCTCGCTAAGTACGGCAGTAGCCCTTTGAGTGATAAATTAATTAATGCGCAAAATAGAAATTGTGAGATTAAAATATAGAATAGAAATACTTATAAGGTGTTGACTGATTCGTTAAATGTGTGATATTTAATATTATTGTGATATTATATTTAGGTTCGTTAAATGTGTGGCACTTGATATTATTGTAATATTCAATGTCGAATCAATTTTGTGCATATGTTTGATTAGATAAGTTTATGTGAGGTATTACTAAAATATGGATGCATTGTGTGATATGAGTTTATTCGATGATAACGATGATAATTTACGACTGATGATAAAAATGTTATAAATTTGTGATGAGACTTTTGAAGTAACCTCAAAGTTGATAAAATAGTGATGATTCCAACTTGTGCTTAAGATGTAGCTTTTAATGGAGTATCATAAGTCAATGGGTGAGAAAGTAACTATTGATAATTTGTGAAGTAGATACTAATTTGTCATCATATAGATAGGGCCTGGCAAGCATAGTGATTACAGGGAGTACAACTGAATGAGTCTGATCGTGGAGGTTTGTTGTTGAGCCTTAAGGCAATATTATTAGACCATGGAGGTATTCCTGTGGGGAATACCTAGGTGACTTGGAGGTAGCACTCCAAATGTCGGGAGCTACCATGCAACATATGTTTACCTCAACTGTCGCGTAGATATGTCTCAAGTTGAGTTGATGGGATCTATGAGAACAGGGCCAATATTAATTGTTCATCCACCATGATGGTGGCATATTATCAAGCCTCCTAACCAAGTACTTCATAGTTAGCATGGTACCACATTGTGAAGTAGAGTCTAAACCCATGCTTAACATTGCATTGTCTTGTAATTGTTTTGTTGTGGTTAATGAGTATCACATGCAATAATAATTTCTCTTAGACGGTTTGTTGTTGTAGTAAAATGTATAGATTTTCCTTGAGTAATTTTGACTTTTTAATGTGATATTTTTCTTGAGCAATGTTTGCATAATGATACAGTTCTATTATGATCGTTTTCGTGTTCTTCTTACATGTATTATACTATTAACATTATTTCAAAACTCACCTCCTTCGTTGTTTTGTTTGACTGGCTTTACCCTGCGTTTGTGAAATTTCGGTTGTTACAGGTTAATGAGTCTTGAAGTTCAAGTATGGGAGAAACCCCGCTGATAAATGATACAAGGAATAAGAGTTGTAATTTGTATTTTACTTATTTAATTTGAAATGAATTTTTGTGAAAACCTTATAAGTTTCTAACTCATAAAAGTTTCTAACTCATATTAAACAACACCTTATCAAAGTTTCTAACTCATATTTTAACCTCATAAATTTAAGTTTTCTCATTAGTCAATTATTACTCATAGGGCTTCAGCCGTAGTCCTAAATGAATTATGAGAAATACAGTTTTCCTATTCATCTCACTAAATTTACACATGAATTCAAACTCACTTTCACCCCATACCGTAGTTTGATGCTTTTGTACGGTATAATAATTAGAACAATTTTCAGCAACCATGACATTTTGACAACGTGCAACAAACGAGTTCAAAAGCATCGACAAATTTTGTTGAGTCAATGAAATATGACTTCTAATGTACGCGAGCATAAAAATAAGTGTTTCATAATTAATAAAAACGTTAGGAGAACAAACATATTCAAAACGAATTGAAACACACAAATGAATGATGCTTCTTGAAGGTTTCAATGAGAGGAATTCAAAAATGATATTAGTTTTTTAAGAAGATGAACATGTTGGATAGAATTCTAGAAAACAACCGTGACAATGGTGGAAACCCATTTTTTAAAGTATAATGGTTGGTGATTGTAAGTAAATGTAATGGAAGAGAGTGTTTCGTGGAGTCCAAATATGGTCTCAGTTTTCCTTGGTGATATTTGTGGTGGTTGGAATCTTGATCAAAAGGTGGATGTGTGATTTTTAACAGAGGAATAAGGCAATTCAACTTGCGATTCAGATTGGAATTGAAAGAGGAGATCAAAACAATCACAAATATGGTCTCAGTTTTACACGACATCGACTATAATGGTCCAGGTCGAAAAGAGTAGAAGAAGAAGAAGAAGAAGAAGAAGAAGAAGAAGAAGAAGAAGAAGAAGAAGAAGAAGAAGACTTATTTTTAATACAATTTCATTAATAAAAAAAGAAAGAGGAGATCAAAACGATCAGGGTCTCAGTTTTACACAATACTATAATGGTCATGGTCAAAGAGAGAAGATGTATAAAAAGATGGGAACCAGTATTCCCTTTTTTCTTATTTTCTGTTTGTTCATTTTTATTATTATTATTATTATTATTATTATTATTATTTTTATTATTATTATTATTGTTATTGTTATTATTAATATTATTATTTAATTATATTTTACTCTAGTATATAGCTTAATCCAAAACCCACATATTACTCCTTTTTTTAATTTTATGTTTTTTGAAAAACAATAAAATCAATAATTATAAAAACTAATTTTCTTAATAAGTTTGTTTTAATTCAATTTCATTATTAAAATATTGCTAATATTTCGAAACAATTATTTTATAAAATAAAGTAATTAATCAATTAAAGTACACTAAAAACCAAAACTCTCATATCCAAAATAATAACTACAATTGTTATCATACTATTTTACAAAATAATCTCATAAAAATACTACTATCTTTATAAAATAGTCAAAAAAATAAAAATAAATAAATATAATTGCAACAATTTGATATTAATTACTAAGTTACAATAAATATGCATAAAATCACCATGCCATAGAAATAACATAAAAATAAAGGAAATTAATATCAATATTACTAATATCTCATAATAATGATTTATAAAATAAATATTTAAAATAAGATAAAAAAATAATTAAGTGCATATTTAACAATAGTCAAACACATACGAAAATATCACATTAATTACGAACACACGCATCGATGAAAAATTGCCTAAAATCATATTATTTTAAATATTACACTAAATACTATTATGTTTAGAAAAATATAAAAGATATAAAAGATAATATTTATTATTTATATTATTCATTTATTCTAATTTGTATAAAATTAACACAACATAGAAAACATACGTATGAAGAAAATTAATCATAAAATTGATCAACATATATTCTAAAAAAATATAAATACCAAACTAATTATTTAAAATAGTATTTCTTTTATAAATAGTTTATTATAAAATTTGGAGTGTTACACTCAATACTCTCAAGTACAATATTTATGAAGATAAATAAATGTGTATTACATTAACAATTACTTATTCCACGGATAGCAACCAGCATATTTACCAAGCCTACATGGTCCTGATTCCTTTATAATCCAATTGCAAGTTTCACATAAATCTCTACCTGCTATGTATATGTCAAACCATTTAGCAGGACCATTCCACGTAAAGGAACAATAGAATTGTGTTCTGGTAAAAAAGCCATTGTTAAAACTCCAACCATAGGTTTGATCATACTGAACAACATGAACCCCAAGATCATCATCAACAGATTTGTAATGAACAGTTAGGTCCATACTGCTTTCCAATCTGTTATTTATACTCACATGATTTCCAATAACATTGTGCAAGAATTTTTTGAATAAATAAAGACATTGCACCTTCAATTAATCTTCTCTTTAAAAGTGAACAATATTTATTATATGAAAGTTAAAATAATTGATTGAAGAAAATCATATATTTATAGAATGATTTTTGCAAAGAATGAAAATATAAATATAAAAATAAATTATTTATGGTAATGTTTAAGAGCATCTCTGACCGTTGTCAGCTTAGAACTACATAAAATTGAGTTATTGGCGAGTTGAACGTTGAACGTAGTTTCATAATTTAATAATAATATTGTTACGGTTTTTTTATTATGACTTACCTTCTTTATTAATTTATGACTTATATTATATATTAATAATAATATTGTTGCGATGGAACCCTATGTAATGAATCTACGTTGAGTTCACCGATTGAGATGCTCTAATAAATATAAAATAATTAATAACAATTTGTTAATAATAGTAAGTAAAAGTCATGCAATTTGAATCTTCCTATCAAGACAATCAAACTAAGCTATTCAAATCTATTATTATTAACTATTAACCAATATAAAACTTATCGAAAACCTAAATAACTAGTATGTAGCAATGTGCCAAACACGTGATATCATATCTTCAATATAAAATTATTCAACATTTTTATTATAGTTTAAAATCAAAATATGATTGATTCATCATGTTTCTTTATAATTATATAATAATTTATTATTTCCAATAATATATTATATGCAAATATCAATAGTTAAAATAATATGTATATAAATTCTTTTTTTTTTGTACGTACTATGAAATATATTAATTGTAGGTATTATTTTCTGTGTCCCATATAGTTTTCTTTTTTTATCAAAAATAATAATATTTTGAAATATTGTTATTCATTAAATATGAATATCTTTTTCAAATAGGATATTCATTATTTTGGTTCGTACGTGGTGGGAGTGTATCGGCCGTATCATTTTTTTGCTAGACTCAAATCTTCTTGTTAAGGCCAAATTTTTATTGGATATTAATTTTAAATTTATTAATGTTAATGCACAGGTTTTTTTTTATTATATTCATTTTTATCATAATCTTATTGAATTTTAAAAATTTTCATTATATCTTTATGCCTTGTATATTAATGAGTTTTAGTGTAGCGTTGTTATTTACATGAATTTATGTATTTATAAATATATATAATGAATTTAATTTTGAGACATTGCTAATTTAAGTATGTTTATTAAACTGTCAATTAATTATAAATGTATACTTATTTAAACATTTTCAACGTACATAAGATAATTTTATCATACTTTTAAAAATAGAACCTGTAAGTCATATATTTATTTTCGGACATTATATGTTTACTTAATTTTTTTTTTAGTAAAATATGTTTACTTGTTTTATGTAATGTATTGATTCATATGTATTATA
>JBBPBS010000417.1:1862223-1996964 GCA_037974835.1 Cicer judaicum
AATAAATAAATAATTAAATTATCTAAATAAATAAGTCTTTGGATGTTAAACAAATTGAGATTATTTATTTATATGTAGATGTATATAAGATAGAGAATACAATTGCACATGTTTATCTAAAAGGGAATTTAGAGATAACAATAGAAAAATGTCTAGAGAAGTTGTATTCAACAAGAGCTCATATTATTTGATTCAATCATTAATTTAATTTTATTTATTTAATTTCAACGTAATATGCTAAAACAAGTATGCTATTAATAATATTGTAAATAGTATTAAGGAATGTTAATAACATGAACTATGAAATAGTAAAACAACCATGTAAAAGAATAATTTAAAAAAAAGTGACATGTGCAAGTTCTTTGATTAAGAAATCAGCAAGAATTAATTGGTATTTGGACTATTTTGTGCAATACCATCAGCAACTTTATCATTACAAAATAATTAAAATAAAAAGGACACATGCCCAATTTTATAATTCAAACTTAATTTCAAATTACCGCAGAAAAATCTAAATAGGTACATAAAATATACTCACTTTATAGAGGAAAATAATTAGTACCGATGCATTTCTCCTATTTCTATAAATAATTGATATTCAAACATAATATAATTAATAAATAAAATATAGTTAATATTTTATTTTAATCACGAACCTAAATTATCAAATAAAATATGAAAAGGATGGTAACTCATTGTTTAAGGAAATTATTGAGTAATACATTAGTCAGTTAAGATGTGTCAAGGCAATCAAAATACAATAATGACAATCATGCTTAAACTTGGATATATGATAAACTATTACAAAATGTCGCTAAATTTGTGAAAACATTGTTTCAGAAATATAGTTTAAATGGAAGGAAATTGTTATTATAATTAAAAGGGAATATTCATATTGGCACTATAAAAAATCTGCCTATCATTACTACATGTTTTGATCAATATACAGAGAGGAATAATACCTTATGGTTATGGTGATGATGCTAGGCGGCATGTGTTCAAGGTGCAGAAAGGAAGAATGCTTTATGCTTTTAGTGATGATGCAAGATGGCTTTTGATCAAGGTATAAAGTGGAAGAATTATTTTATGACTTTTGTGATGATGCAAGGCGGCTACTAATCATTCCTAAAGCGGCTCCGTTAACCTTGTTCCTCTATATATATATTTACCTAGTTTTAGCCTAGATTATTACTACTATGATAATAATTATAATTATAATTACAATTATTATATAATAATAATAATTATTATAATTATAATAATTATTATTATTATTCTATTTTATTAGAGCTAAAAGTAACAACTAATGTAACAACGTAAATTCACTCCTTATATTATTATATATATATATATATATTTATTTTTATTTATTTATTTATTTTTTTTGTAAGTAAATTATAGTTAATATTAATAATTTAAATAAATTATTAGGATAAAAAAAAATACATAGGAAATTAACACACCACATAGAATACACATATAATATAATTTATTATAATTTACTATTATTTATTAATTAAATATTTAGGGTGTTACGAATTCAGAATTAATTTAAATCCATTAATTTCGTTTATGGTGGATTCAATTTTATTACTTAGGCTATTAATATAAATTATTAGGCTATTATATGGAGTATTAAATTTAATGACGGCATCATCATCATTATTGTATTTAATAAATAATTAATATAGTTATTTTATATTTATATACTTACATAAAAAGAAATTTAAATAATAAAGGTCTAGATAACAACAACAATACTAAAATACTAGGCTTAATATGATAGCAATCCGTATATATTATTATTATTATTTTAAATAAAATAAATAGGTCTAATATCAATTATCAATTATTTTAATTTACATAACTACAAAGACAACAAAATACACGTAAAAAGATTATTACATCACAAGAAACACATGTATAAAAAATATCACTACTTTATAATAATAATAATAATAATAATAATAATAATAATAATAATAATAATAATAATAATAATAATAATAAATTAAGGTATAATAAGAAATTAGGGTGTTACAGAGGTCACAACGATCACGAATGTGGTCTCAGTTTTCTAAGACAACCATTGTAATGATCGTGGTCGAGGAGAGAAGAAGGAAGAGAAAATAGTTGTTCGCGGCGGTGTATATGAAGAAGAAGGAAGAACGTGTTCTGTGTATTTGTTCTCTTTTTTTTTTTTTAATATTATTATTATTATTAATTAATTAATTAATTGATTAAAATTTACTCTTGCATAGAAGCCCAATCCATAAAACAAATCTTTCTCATTTTTTTTTTAAATACAATTTAATTTCTAAAATATTACTAATATTTCAAACCTAATATTTTATAAAATAAAGTAATTAATCTTTCAATTTTTTTAAATAAAGACATTAATAATTAAGATTCTCATATTCAAAATAATCACTGTAATTATACTTATATTTTTCAAATACTCACATTAAAATACTATCATTATTAGAGTATATTTGAAATTATAAAATAAATAAATATAACATCAAATTATTTATCTACAATAATATTTAATTAAAAAATAATAATTTATTATAAAATTTGGGGTGTTACAATTCTCCCCTCGTTAAATAAATTTCGTCCTTGAAATTTGTGGTGAACAATAGACAACTAATACCTAATTTAGCACCCTCAAAGAATTCACTCATTACCTAAGCACTATATGTCAAGAATCAAATGGATTCGTCTGATAGGCTAACATAACAATGAATCATTTAAACACATATAACATCTAACATTTCAGTCGTAAAAAAAATTACCATAATCTCACTATAATTTATAAAGGAAATAGAACATGTAGAATTTATCAATAACAATTTACTACCTTAAGTTGAATTAACGAAGAAAAATAATTAAATCGAAAAAATTATAAAGTTCTATTGACTTTTCAAATAATGCTCTATTAGTCTTACTCTTCTAAAAAAAACGTTTAAATCCTAACAACAATTACTCTACATATTTAAATTCACACCTTCAAGAATTATAAACTGAATTGTATAACAACTCAATAACATGTAGTCACTTTAAAACAAGAACAAATGTACAAAACCATATTGGGAGACATAATTTATTTTTCACATATTCCTGACACAATTTTTTTTTTCTTTTCTTTTTAACTAATCAACATTTATAGTGTATGCTATTTGTAATTTATAAATAAAATAATTTAGAACAACATACATTATAACCAAATAAGCAGAGGCAATAAAAGTCAATGATAAGCATATTGCCTCATGAGAACATACACATAAACATTGAAATAACTCTAATAATATAACGGTGGACATTTTGTCTAATTAATCCAAATAAAATCAACATGGTCATAATGAGTTATTATTGCCTATTAGTACTGACAATGGGTCGTCGGGTTGATCAATCCCTTCTACTCATGTAGTCAAGTACTCAAGGTAAGAATAACTAAAAATATTGGGTCCAAACATAGATGATTAAAAGACTTTTAACATGGTCATAGTGTGGGAATACGTCGTCACGTCTCCCACCTCTCTCAACACAGTTAAACTCCTTTTAACTTCACAAGTTTTTTTTTTTTAATTAGAAACTAATACATGCACATATATACTTATAACTTAAACTTAACTCACTTCTCACGTTATTGCATGGTTAAGATGTGCATAATGGCACGAGTAGAAGTCACATGACGGTAATGAAGTTTCATACTTATGTTGTGCAGGAAATGAATTTTATATACATATTCACCTTGATAAAGAGATCAACAGGTTGAAAATTGACTTCATTTTCCACATTATAACAAAAGAGCATATTGGTTTATGCTGGACAACAAGAATGTATTTATTATAAAATATATGATAAGTATAAATATTTGATGTATCAACATTCATATAGCAAATTGACACACATGCTTGTTCTATTTTGCAGTATCCAAAGCAAAATTAGAAATTCAAATCATGTATTACATGTGCACTTTCTTTCAAAAAGAAATTTAAATCATGAGATGTGAAAGAATACAAACTCAGCAAATCACAAAAGAGGCTACAAACCAACACAACCTTAAATCTTTATCATACTAATATCTACACAATTTAGCAAGAGTTTGAATTTTGGATATTCTCAAAAAGCCAGAAACAACAAAATATTGGATGTTAAAAAAAACAGGACAATCGAGTATACAACAAATTGTTATGGTGTCCTAGTCGGTAGTAATAGAAACTATTCAATTTGATAACACTCTTCAAATTTTTTCAAGTCCTTCCCTCTCAAGCCTATTTTATCCTTAGTAGACTACTCTAATATGAAATCAGCAAACTAAAAAGTATTTTTTTTTTATTGAAAACCAAACAAGAATGAATTCAAATTTGTATGATACATTGACATAGATATTCCATGGAAGAAGAAGAGAACACAAAAATCCCTGCAAATAACATATAACACAAGTGGTCTTATACTCCTGAGATCGAACTCAACTGGGGCATTTTAATTGTCTTCTTTGTGTTCCCCACTCTAGAATTACTAATCTCCAAGTAGAAATCACTCGAAAAACCTATAACTTTGTATTTTTTTTTTTAATATTTTTTTCAGTCGGCATGTCATCCCTTCTATTCACAGATTCACTTATGATGTAACCATTCAACTATTCAAATACTAAGTGTAAAAACATTGTGTACCTCATATTTGATAAGGCACACTGACTATATTTAACTCTAAGGTGAACATTAAAATACTAACTAGTAGCATATGTCAGCCAAATATGCATTTCGTAAGTTTGTGCCAAGGTTAAAACGGGGAGTTCATGAATTAAAACCACACTACAGTTAAACCGGAAAATATTACACGAACACATAATCATATGTTACTAACAAATTATAGAACTAGTGCAAGACCAACTTAATAAGAACAAAATAAAATATCATAATTGTATCATATTAAGAAGTAAAACCCAGAGATAGGCAAGCAACATAAAACAAAATGCAACACAGCCAAGCTAAACCTAGAAGACTAGTTTCTACAATCATGTTTTAAATGTCACTAAACATTACAATTCATTTCTACTTCAGATGATTCCAAAACCCTTTAAAATGATAAAAGTCAGCCATTTTCCAAATTCCACCAGCCACCATTTTCTAAATTGCATCAGCCAACAACACACCATATCTACTAACTTAAGGCACACAAATTCACTGACTTGCAATTTAAACAAAAACTAAAATTCACAGTAAAATCAAGAACAAAAAGGCAAAAACAAGGAGCAAAAGAAACCACAAGGAGTAAGGAATCTTTGTAGTTTGCAAAATTTGAAATATATAAAGTAAAAACACACAATCTTTAAACTCAAACATAGAACTTCCATATAATATTACATAAACATACTCATTTTTATCTCAATCTACTACAAACAAGTTATTCAATTTTCTCTTTGATATATGCACGTTACAAAATCGTTTCAAGTCAAAAAGTTCTTAGAAATTTCAAATTTTTAGTGTCTAAATACTTCACATGAAAAATACTATGATGGACCACCTTTGTGGACATGTGTTTAAAATTCACTTGAATCACTAATGATGACGGCAAGTATAATTATAGATTTCTTCCCAAATGTTACGGCCTAGGCAAGAAAAGTGAGTATGTCCTTCAAAACTTAACAAACATCAATCAATTCAACATCTTAGCCGTTAAATCATACTTCCAAATAGTGTAATTCATCATCATTAGAGTTTCAAATGACTTTTAAGCAGTGGTTCACGATAGTAAAATTTCCCTACTAGACATGTATATCTAACAAACTTTACAAAACAAAATAATAATAACACAAGAAAATCTCAAATAATCACAAGCATAAATAAATATAACTAAGAGCAAGAATTACTAGTGGATTATCAAAATATTATAATGATAATAATAGTACAAAAGAATAACAAGAGTCATCCAGGTAAAACAATAAAAATGTAAATAACGAGTAACTATCCACACATAATCAAATAGCAGAGTTACCAGAAACAAATTTAAACATTTATGAGCACGCCATAAATAAACTCTTTTATAAATCAGCATGTCTTTAAACTACATTACAATTTTTAAACTAACTAATTTATACTTGCAATCTTTAAACTAACTGTTTTTAACTACAAATGCACATACTTAATTTGAAACACAACACGACCATTCTAACATAAAGATTTCACTTTAACATGACAAAACTCGGTGCTTGCACAACAGAAAAAATGTATCACAATATATAAAGGGAGCTCGATCCATAAGGAGGAAAAAAAATATGCTCTTCTAATAGACACACATTATGGCATTACTTAGTTAAAACTCAGGATGATAACACTATACAATGAATCCCACAAGGCTCAAAAAAACAAAATATAGATGGTTGAATATATAATAATTTAAACATAAACTATTAAAATAAAATAAGATAGATTAACAGTCACAATAACAAAGGAAAAGCCATACATTCAAGTGTCATCATCAATTTAACCTTCACAGAACAGTGTCATATTATTTGCCCAATGCAAAATAGCCAAAACAATAGACGTATGAGATTCTTTCACAACCAATAGGAGGCTACTAAAAGGAAAAGAAACGGGATTGTATAAAAATTAACAGCCCATAAATTGCTAAAACATTGGTTGAATTTTACTGCCTTCATCTTTCTATGCGAATAATAGATCTTTAAAGGTTTGTCGATTGTGATTGGTATTTTATTATCAGACATATGATAGACATCTTTCTATCTAATTATGCCTAAGCTTCACTTATGATACTACATGGCATTTAATGTAAACTAGCAGAAGTATAAGCCAAAAGCTATTCATGATTTCAAATAAATGAAATTTTCACAAAATAAAAGAACAATGTTAGTAACATACATAACAACTATATTCATACAAATACAAAACAAGTTATAATTTTATGTCAATGGTTTGTATAGTTATCTTAACCCTTTTAAGTTTGATTAAATAACACTAATGCAAATTGGAAATATGCCAAGATGATATAATGTACAATCCAATGAAAGTCACACCACCTAGCGCGTGTTCAATTTAATTTCACAATATTATCACATAACATACAACAGAAGTTCAACAAACACCTAATGAACAACAGTAAAAAAAGAAACACAATTGACAAGGACGCAAAAAAAAATCAATAGACACCTCACCCACACAGCCTGATTGGACAGACCTACTCTGATACCACTAATGTGACACCCTAAACCCAAATTGAAATAAAAAGTAAAATGCACTAGTTTTTAAAGACATTGGCAGCGGTTCCAAAATTGAGTATAAATTTTTCATTTAAACTATAAAGTCCAGGACGTCACATTCACACTTATACTAAATGCTTGCATCAAAATTTTCAATTAAAAATCCTTTATTTTCGAATATAGTTGAGGCTTATTAAATAAAAATTTTTTTGATATAAAAACACATTCTAAACTTAAAGACAATTAATTTCTACATCCGAATAAAAGATGAAAATAACACAATTGATCGATCGAATTTACAAAAATCTAAATTAATTCACAACTCAGCAGGATACGATAGATTACTCCCACCCAATATCACCTATCAAAGCGTGGATCATCAACCAATAACCTGAAATGACTGCGCTCTCGCAAACGCCAAACACAAGCAACGAGGGGTGAGCTTCGAAGACATGTAATAGTATAAAATAATTGAGATGAACTCGTAAAATATATTAAATACTATATCATTTCAAATCACAATCAACAAGAATAATCAATGTAAAATATTGATACAATCCATAACATCAAGTAAGTAAACACACAAATCAAGTAATGTTATGCATGCTCTTATACTCTAGACTCCTTCTCTTTGTTTGGTACCATTCAAACTCTGAAGTACTTGGTTAGGAGCCTTGATACTATGCCACAACACAAGTGGACAGACAATTCAATTTGGCCGTGTCCTAATAGATCCCCTCAACTCAACCCGAGACACATATACGCGACAGTCGAGGTAAAAGTGTGTTGCATGGTAGCTCCCGACATTTGTAGTTCTACCTCCAAGTCACCTAGGAGTTCCCCACCCGAATACCCCCAAGGTCTAACAATCTTGCCCTAAGGCTCAACAGCAGACCGCCATGATTAGGCTTATTCAGTTGTACTTCCCCAGAATCACTAGGCTTGCCAGGCCCTACCTATATGATGACCAAATACTCTCTACTTCAAAAATTATCAACACCTATGTTCTCCCCTCGTTGGCCTAGGTTACTCACTCCATTAGGAGAACTATCATTGGCACGGGTCGAATTCATCACAATTCAATATGCATTTCGTGATATTTGTAACACCCCGTTTTTTTTCAAAGCGAGGGTGTATTTTTTTTTTGAAAAGAAATTAAAATAAAACAGAGAAATAAATAAGGAAATACCTTTGGATAAATATTTAAGTCATTACAATTTATAAGCAGCGGAAAAGTTTTTCGAAATATGAATCCAAAGTATTTACCCCTCAAAAAGTGATACATGGAACCCATCAAAAATAAACTATCATGCTGACAATATTAGTAAAGGTACAGTTTTCCAGTTCAAAATAATGTAGTCCAAAAGAAAGACATATGTTCCCTCTGTGTCCTCCTAATCTGATCATTTTACCAAAAAAAAAACTATAGCTATACACCCTGAGTGATCTCCACGCACCCCATAAGATCCTCCTAACATAGCTCCAGTCATGCATTCCCATCTACATTCCCATCCATAGGGTACGAACCGGTGGGATTGTCCTGGCTCTCATCTGAGGGGAAAGCCCAGATTTCCACAATAGTTGTAAAGGGTCACCAACCGAAATTAACAATTAACACATAACATTTAAGTTTTTGAATGCACAAAATATCCTCTCAACTAAGCATGCACCTTAAAAGGATTTTCCATATGCTAAAAGTTCATATAATGCTTACCAAATGAAAATGAAATCAAAATAAGTCTCAAATCAATCAAGTAATAAACAACAGACCAATTCGTTGATGAACCAATTGAGCAATCGATTATCTACCTCAAAATAAGAATTTCCAACTGAGCCAATGGATTGGGAAAATCGATTTCCTGAAAGTTTTTAGTGAAAACTGAACTTTGGGCTTAAATCAATCGATTGGGGAAATCGATTGAATGAAAAACTGAGCCCCTGTATTGAAGCCAATCGATTTTGTCAATTTTGAGGAGCTCCTGTAATGAATCCAATCGATTGCCAAATCGATTTCTTAAATGGTTTTGAAAAACATATTACAAAATCGATTGGGTAAATCGATTTTGTCAAATTTGCGAAGTCCCTGTAACTCATCAAATCGATTGGGAAATCGATTCCCCTGTAAATTCTTCCAAAAATACATAAACTAACTCATTTATATTCAAACACAACTCCAAATCTTAAAACATAGCAATTTCAACACAATCACTACAACATCATGAACTTCGAAATAGTTTTGCAATCAACATGCTATCACACAATTCCAAAACATAACACTTTACACTTATAACACAATCACTACAACATCGTGAGCTTTGAAATAGTTTTGCAATCAAACCTGCTTTCACATAATTTCAAACATAACACTTAGCACTTATAACACAATACCCACACGGACAAGATGAACCAACAAATCACATGGAATCATCTTGACGCGACAATCCCCACACAGACAAAATGTACCAACAAATCACAATTTACCAGGGTGTAGTCTCTCACGGACAAACACCTGTGCAGTCTCTCATGGACAAACACAATTTACCAGGGTGTAGTCTCTCACGGACAAACACAATTTACCAGGGTGTAGTCTCTCATGGACAAACACCTGTGCAGTCTCTCACGGGCAAACACAATTTACCAAAAACGTAAATCATAAACATACCACCTATCACGGGTCAATACTGTTTACCGAGGTGCCACCTATCACGGGTCAACACGATTTACCAAAACAAACATTAAGTAAACAAGACATTAAGAGATTCCCCATTCTTAATACTCATTTAACTTAAACGATTTTCCAAAACAAACATTAAGTAAACAAATCATTAAGAGATTCCCCATTCTTAATCCTCATTTAACTTAAACGATTTTCACAAACAAACACACATTAAGCAAACAAAAATATTAAGAGATTCCCCATTCTTAATACTCTTTTAACTCAAACGATTTTCAAAACAAACATTAAGTAAACAAGACATTAAGAGATTCCCCATTCTTAATACTCATTTAACTTAAATGATTTTCCAAAACAAACATTAAGTAAACAAGACATTAAGAGATTCCCCATTCTTAATCCTCATTTAACTTAAACGATTTTCACAAACAAACACACATTAAGCAAACATAAATATTAAGAGATTCCCCATTCTTAATACTCTTTTAACTCCAACGATTTTCAAAACAAACATTAAGTAAACAAATCATTAAGAGATTCCCCATTCTTAATACTCATTTAACTTAATGGTTTTCAAATTACACACAAAGAAAACTCAAACATATTATCAAATTCAATCCACGATTCCCACCAAAACACATCAATTCATTTCTCCACAAAACCCAACCATACACAAAATCAAATTTCATTAGTATTAATTAAGAACTCGTCAAATACGACGAACACAAATCAACACAACCCACCACTCAAACACAACAAGTTTCATTTACTCAAAATCATACATAAATGAGTTTAAATTCATTTTCCATGAAACATTCATCAATATAACCAAAACCCAACTCTAAGATTTTACCCATAAAGCCTTAGATTCATTTTCCCCAAATTAAAACTTTGACCCTAACCAAATTCCTTTCCACACAACCACATATAAGTCCATAAATGCAAACTAAAAGTTTGGAAGGAGCCATTACCTTCACGTTAGCTTTAACGTGCGATTACGGTACCGCGAGTAAATCCGGTAAAATCTCCGCTCGCAACGTCGCTTTCAAAGTTGGTCCCCTAGCACCGTAGCATGGTAGTGACCAACTTTCCCTTATATCTCTTCGTGAAACGAAGCTTAGATCTAGATGAAACGGGGAGGTTTGTGTTTGACGGTTTTGAAATCCCTAATACCGTTTTTCTTCGTTTTCGAAACAATGAGGAAGTATGATGCTGAGAAAACCTTAGTCTCTTACCCACTAATCATTGGGTTTCTATTCTTGAAGCCAAAGAACGAAAAAGGAAGCAAAAACAACAAAGAAGAAAAGAGGGAGAAGGAGTGGTTCACGCGGGCAGAGGAAGAAGAAGGAAAAAATGTTTTGTTTCTTTCTCTCCTTTCTTCCTTTTTCCTTCCTTTATATTTCTTTTCTTTCTATTTCCTTCCTTTCCTTTCCTTTTCTTATACTTATATACATATATATTACTAATAATAATAATATATAATATATATATAATAATTAAACCTAAACAAATATATATCTAACAACTCTCACATCCATCACTTCACTCACATCTCAAACTATTTTGATAAAAATATCTACTCTCGTTGCAACTCAATTGTATACAATTTTCAGCAACCTGAGATATTTTGAACAAAACCGCCCAGAATTAAATTCTTCAAAACCTAAATAAATTATTCTTCGACAAATAATTTTAATCCAATTTCCAAAAATATATTTTCGGCCTTTAACTCACTAAATACCGAAAATTGGGTTAAAAGCCTAAGCAATTTAACACAAAATACCCTAAAATTGTATAACTTAGGATTTAAAATTATGGGTCTTACAATATTCATCAAGGTGGTAACATCATAATTCAACAAGTAATCATCAATGCATACTTTCATAGTCATATATCACATTCAAAATATATCATCATAATACACAAACTCCAACAATATATAATTTTCATTCACATATAATAATACTAAATCATTCACACACACTACTTCAATTAAAATTGAATTGATAACAATTCATCACATTTTATATCATGTAACAATATCCAGGTAGATATAAACAAAACACAAAATATATCAAATACACAATTCTACAATAATTCAACTACCACACAATCTTCAAAATTTAAATCAAACAACACCCTATAAAACTTTCTAACTCGTATTTTAATCTCACCAAATTCAAGTTTTCTCATTAGTCAATTATTACTCAAAGGACTTCAGCCTTACGCAGCGAGTCCCGAATGAATTATGGGAAATCTGGATTTCCCTTTCATCTCACTTAATTTACACTCATGAATTCGAACTTTGTCTCACCCCGTACCTGAATTTGACGCTTTCATAAGATATAAGGACCATAATGATTTTCAGCAACTAGAGATGTCGACAACACACAACGAAATACTCCAAAAGCATAGACGAATTTACAGAGTCAATGAAACATGGCTGATAATTTATGCGGACTATAAAAATCAATGTTACATAATTAATAAAAATATTAAGAGAATAAACATATTTGAAACGAAGTGAAACAAGTTATCAGAAAAGGCCTCACCAACGTATTGGAGCACCGACAGGGTCGGACTTCAACTTCCCTGAAACCGACAAACGAGTAGTGCTTGTTGAAGGTTTCGACGAGAGGAATTCAAAAACGATATCAATTTTTCAAGATGGTGAACGTGTTGTCCGGAATTCAAGAAAACAGCCGCGACAATGGTGGAAACCCATTTTTTAAAATACAACGGTTGGCGATTTTGAGCATCGGTAATGAAAGAGGGTGTTTCGTGAAGTCCATATATGGTCTCGGTTTTTCTTGGTGATAATCGTGATGGTCAAAATCTTGGTCAAAAGTTGGAGGCGTGATTTTTGACAAAGAGGAATATGACGTTTCAATTTGCGATTCAAGTTGAGAATGGAAGAGGAGGTCACAACGATCACGAATATGGTCTCAGTTTTCTAAGACAACCATTGTAACGATCGTGGTCGAGGAGAGAAGAAGGAAGAGAAAATGGTTGTTCGCGGCGGTGTATACAAAGAAGAAGGAAGAACGTGTTCTGTGTATCGGTTCTCATTTTTTTTTTAATATTATTATTATTATTATTATTAATTAATTAATTAATTGATTAAAATTTACTCTTGCATAGAAGCCCAATCCATAAAACAAATCTTTCTCATTTTTTTTAAATACCATTTAATTTCTAAAATATTACTAATATTTCAAACCTAATATTTTATAAAATAAAGTAATTAATCTTTCTTTTCTTTAAAAAAAGACATTAATAATTAAGATTCTCATATTCAAAATAATCACTATAATTATACTTATATTTTTCAAATACTCACATTAAAATACTATCATTATTAGAGTATATTTGAAATTATAAAATAAATAAATATAACATCAAATTATTTATCTACAATAATATTTAATTAAAAAATAGTAATTTATTATAAAATTTGGGGTGTTACACTCGTTCTGTAATAGATTATTATTTTCAAATTTTAATCAGTGATAACCTGTCTTATTTGTGTTTTTTAATCTCATAGGTGGCAATTTGTTTGGTCTATTATAATTGATTTCATTTTTAAGTTGACAATATTAAAAAAAAACCTAATTTTTACTATTTCTCTCTTGAAAAATATTTGTCCTATGCATGACGTTTATAATAAATTGTAATTAGTATATGATAATTATTTTTAATTTTATTTAGAAGATATAAATATATAATAATTTTAACTAATGGATTAAAAACAAACATTTTTTTAGTGTTTGTATTGTATGTTCCAAAATAATCTTTAATGGCTAATTTTTTAAAAACATTGAAAAATTTGAAGTGTGAAACAAACTATAGTTAATTTATTTATAATGTTCTCATAATCGATGTATGTTGTAATTTCACAATCTCAGCAACGTAGATCTTTGTTAACATATCTACCTTATAGATTGTTTTTACTGATAAAAAGTTTGTGGATTTAGTTAATCGATCCACTATCATCGAAATAGAATCATTCTTTCTCCTTGTTTTTGGCAACACAGTTATAAATTCCATGGAAATGATGTCCCACTTCCATTCAGGTATATCTAAAGTTTGTAATATTCCAGCAGGCCGTTGATTTTCCAGTTTCCCTTTCTGACAAGTTAAACAAGTTGATACATACTCCGCTATATGCCTCTTCATTCCTGGCCACCAATAATTATGCCTTAAGTCCTAATACATCTTTGTTGCTCGGGATAGATTCTCCATTTGGTGTTAACAAAGATGGATATTGCACATGTTAACCAAGATTAGCATTTTTAGAGTTGTGTGAATCTTAAATAGAAAGAGCAAGGACAAATCATGGTAAATGGGAAACCATTAGTTTGTCGATTTTTAACAGCGCGAGTGCATTTTTTTTTAATTAATAAAATACCATGTCGTAACACAAACAACAAAAGTCTTCAATAACTACATCATATATGTTGACACTTAATTTTGTCCGATCTTTATTTATTTTTTACTTTTTATTAAAAAAAGGAAATAATAATAATAATAATAAATATATAAATATATGTGAAGAAATATAAAAATAAAAATAAATAATTAGGGATATAAGCCTTAAACAATCACAAGTGTTTTTGGTTCTTGTTTGCCTCTAATTCTTGTTTAGACTCTTTTCTAAAATATAAAAAAATGGCTTAATTGCACTTTTGGTCCCCCATTATAGGTGAAAATTGAAAATAGTTCTCCCATTTTGTTTGTCCCCAGTTTTAGTCCCCAAAACAGAATTTGATGCCAAATCATGATGAGTTGTCATTTTTTAATGACGTGTCAATAAAAAAGGTGACGTGGCAGATGCTTACGTCGAATAAACTCATTATTATATTATTTCTGATTAAAAAATATAATCTATATTTTCAAAAATCATTTTAATAATTGTGACAATATTTTTAAAAATACAATTAAATTGTTAAAATTAAATTAAAAGAAAAACACCTAAAATCATAAACCCTAAACAAATCAAAATCAAAAGTATTCACTCATGAACCTTCAAATCATTCTGGATTTCTTCGTCCCATCTCCCCCTCAACATTGCGCTCAACTTCCTCCTCAACAGTTTCATCAACAAAGCTCTCAACTTGAACCTATTCACCTCTATAGATGTCACGATGGGGATCGGGACTACCGTTGGTTGCACGTTCTAAGCCGACCAAGAGCTCACCATCCTCCTTCGCACCACCTTCTGACTTTGTTCCCTTTCATGGCCGCACTGCTTTTCCAGCTTGCTACATTTGCAATAAATTTCGATTTGAACGGAGAATAAGATGGATCATGGGTTGAGCCGCAAAACTCATATGTATGACAGAAAAGAAAAAAAGAGAAAGAGGAAAAGGGTTTCTTATTGTTGTTGTCGTTGTCACTCGTTTCATTTTCAACGTTTTTTTTTTCATTTTGCAAATTTCTTTTTTTGGAATAGAAAGTGGAAAAGTGGAAGACAGAAAGAGAAAAGAAGAGAGCAGGAAAAAAGTGGAAGACAGAAAGAATAAAAAAAAAGTTGTTAGGGTTGAATGAATGAGATTGATTTGAAGCTAGATATTAAAATATGTGGGTTGATGATGAGCATTGTTGTGTTTTTAAGAATTAGTATAATAAGAAATAAAAATAAATGAAACTGAAAAGAAATGAATTGATGGTCATAAAAATCGATGCAATGATGATCAAAATAAATGAATAAAAAAACCAAAAAAAAATTGATTGATGGTCATAAAAATCAGAATAATGGCAATCAATTAAATAGAAAAAAATGGAAGAAATGAAACAATGGCAATAAAAATTAGTATAATTGTGGCCAATTAAAAAAAAAGAAACAGAAAAAAAAATAGATTAATGGTAATCAATTGACAATTATTCTCTTGTCTTTTGTAATCTACACCCAAAAGTCTATAACAAAAGGGAGTACAATTGGAAACACAAAGTGAGAACATAGAAAAAATAGAGAGATTAATTAGCAAAAGAGAAGAAGAGAATCAGATCTTGAAACAATTAGTCTAGCAAAAAAAAAAATAATTAGCAGTAAGGTATCATTTTCTTATTCTTTTCTCTAATTTTTTGCTTATTAGTTTTTGGTTTTACATCTTTTTTTAAAAATATATATATTTCCTTTCTCTTTCTATTTTTTTTTTTGTTTGTAAAAAATAAACTCATATGTTAAGCTTTCATTTTATTTTAAATCGTTTAATCCTAAAATTGTTTTCTTTTCAACATAAAATAATAAATAAAAAATTATAACAAATAAATGTTTTTACCCTTAAGATTAGAATTAATGGTTGTTGCAGCCGTATGAAATTCATCCTCGCTCGCTGCACCATATTATTCACTTTCAATCAATGGTGCCCTTTGTGTCATGATAGATCCGACAACATACGAGCAAATCATTTAACATATTATTTCATTGTCATGTCCATCTATCTCGTTCACATACCGCCACGTTACGTTGTTTTTTTTTTTTTAAAGAAAATTAATTTTTTTCTTTACTTTAAAACAGACAATTATTATTATTATTATTATTATTATTATATTTACCATCATCATTATTATTATTACATATTTATTTTTTGATACATATATAAATAAAAAATAATAATAAAATCGGACAACATATAAATATTTTCTACCCAAGAACTATGTGTGCTGTGATTTCTCTATTGTACTTGGGGATACGTAGGAGCAAGGTCTTTCCCTTGTCTAACCAAATTAATAAAAAAAAAATATTTTTTTCTTCTTTCATTAATGTAAATAATTTAATTTGTTTTATTATTCTTTTTGGGGTAAAAATAAATAAATAAATAAATAGTTTGTATATAATTAATTATAGGGTAACCGTGTTAACGGACGTTGTAGGGTGATAATACTTCCCTACTCGTAATCGGCTCCTGAATCAAAATTTTTGGTTCAAAAATATTATTTGACATTTTATCCAATTTTTCCTTTCATAAAAATAAAATTGGTGGCGACTCCTTTTTTTCGTGGACAAACTGGACGTGACAGCTGGCGATTCCACTAGGGACTTTTGAGAGTCAAGCCTGGTCTAATTAATTATATATAATTATTTTATTATTTATTATATTATTTATATTACCCCTATTGTTTTATTTATTTTCTTATCTTATGAATATAATTATATGTGTTTTGTCAATTTATTTTCATTGTGATGATTTATTTTATTTTATTTTATTTACTTTTATATACACCATAACACGATTCACACACTTATGAGTGGGCTCTATACCCAGAATGAGTGCAACCTAAGATAAGTTCGAGACTGGGTAATTATAATCTTCTGGATGTACATCATATTTGGTTATTATGAAAGTCTTACCTAGAGTTGACATTTTCTATAATATTTCCATTTTAATAGTTTACCTATTAATTGCTTTAATACTTTAGAACTGAGTTGTGTGCTCTAGGAACCAATTTAGAATTATAGAGCCACCCGGATTGGAGGTTCACATTAAAGACCATAGGGCAATTAAATAAGAAAACAACCATGTACGTCACATGCATATTTTTGAAGAAAAAATAACCTACCCTCTTTATATCTCATATTTGCATCGCATAATCATTCATGTTTCATCTTTTTTATTTTAATTTTACAACATGTTATTTTTCCTTTTTTTTTTAAAAAAAAAAAAGTACTTGTGTGACACTCTAAATCCCAAAATAATATATATAATAATTTGTATCATATTTCTATAAAATTTGCAGCGGATAAATAAAATTATATTTTCAAGAAATTAAAAACTTTTGTAACTAATTTAGGATATCACGTTTCTCAAAGTACACATGCAACAATTCAAATTTTATTACTCAAATAAAACAATTTAATCTCAATAAACTTGATTTAAGTATAATTACTTTATTTAATTTTAAAAACTTACTAGTACTTCGAAGGTTTTCTTAAAAAAATTTGATTCAAATTAAATAAGTAAAATACAAATTAAAACCCTTATTCCCGGTATCATCTATCAGAGCGGGGTTCCTCCCAAACTTGAATTTCAAGACTCATTAACCTGTAATAACTGTGATTTTGCAAACGCATGACCCAGCCAGTCAAACACAAACAACGAAGGAGGTGAGTTTTGAAATCATGTTAATAGTATAATATGAGTGAGAAGAACACACAAACAATCATAATAAAACCGTATCATAATCACTTTACGATATATCAAAATATTTAATTAAATAGTATCATACTATAACATCAAAGTCACTCAAGTAAAATAATCATCTCATTATAATATGCATCAAATCATCTAATTAATATTACCTTTGAAACACATCAATCACAACAAAACAATCACAAGGAAATGAAATGCTATGCATGAGCTTAGACTCTACTTCACGATGTGGTACCACTCTAACTCTGAAGTACTTGGTTAGGAGGCCATGATACTATGCCACCATCCCGGTGGATGGACAATTCAAATTGGCCCTGTCCTCATAGATCCCCTTAACTCAACTCGAGACACATATACGTGACAGTCGAGGTAAACGTGTGTTGCATGGTAGCTCCCGACATTTGGAGTGCTACCTCCAAGTCACCTAGGAATTCCCCACCGGAATACCTCCGAGGTCTAACAATCTTGCCTTAAGGCTCGACAGCAGACCGCCACGATCAGGCTCATTCAGTTGTACTTCCCCAGAATCACTAGGCTTGTTAGGCCCTACCTATATGATGACAAAATAATCTTCACTTCACAAATTCACAATTTATTTTCTCCCCTCGTTAGCTTAGACTCTCCATTAAGAGCACCATATTTAAGAATCATCACTATCTCATCAAGTATGGGGTACTTCAATATTTTTATCACAATTTTATAATATCATTAATCATAAATAATCATGATCATCGTATAAACTCATCACAATTTTATAACATCACTATCATTAATCAAAAATCATCATATCATCACGTAAGCATATATCAAACCACGCATCCATATTTTATCATCACATCACATAATTTTATCTATGCAAACATGTACACATAATTTCATTCAACATCCAACATCACAATAATAACAAATATCAACTACCACACAAGTATCAAAAATTAAATCAATCAACACCTTATAAAAATTTCTATTTCACATTTTAATCTCACAATTCTCATATTTCAAATTAATAAATTTATCTCTCAAAGGGCTACTGCCGTACGTAGCAAGCCCCGGATGAATAGTTGGGAAATATGGTTTTCCCGTTCATCTCAGAATTTATTATACTCATGAATTCAAACGCTCTCTCACCCCTTACCTTATTTTGAAGCTTTCACACACGAATACAATTCGACGAGCAACCAACCTTTGTTCATTGACTCTTTGTCCTTCAATCGATCATAAATCAGAAACCCAATCAGTGGATAATATAGCCACTTTTCACACGGTCGTTTTGGCGTTGGTTTCACTCAAATCGCACTTACGGTGAAGGAGAACGGTGCAAAATAAGGATTTCTGTAAACGGAGAAATTGGGTATTTTAGGGAGAAATTCGGGTTGTTAAAAATCTGAAGAATTGTGTTTAATTGAATAGATAAATGAGTAAAACAACATACTAAAATTTGGACGAAAACAGAGAAACTTTTTTGGGATAGTTATGGCTCATCAGTGTCAAACGATAGGTTGTTGTTGTGTTTACTCTTTGGTTCTAAGGCTGCCTGTCCAACTCCCTTCCCTTTTCTTTGTTTTGTTTTATTTTAGTAAAAATCAGGGTTCACAAGGTCTCTTTATTTATGTTTTTGTTTTACTATTATTATTTTTATTTTGTGGAAATAAACTTAATATCTGTTTAATTTCCTTTTTAATATTCCTCCAAGCGCCATTTAGTTTTCCAAATGTTACTAATATTTTATAAATTAGAGTAATTAAAATAATCAATATATATAAAAAAACATATTACTAATGACTGAAACTTTCACATTCCAAATAAAATCTACAATTATACTTATTTCTCAAAATACTCACATTATAATAATACCAACATATTAGGAAATAGTCAAAATTATAAAATAAATAAATATAAGATCAATATTTTATATTAATTACTAAATCATAATAAATGTATATAAAATCACAATGTCATAGCAAGTATATAAAAATAAACAAAATCAGACACGATATCAATTCTATCTCAAGATAAATATTTATAAAGAAAAGAACTAAAAATTAGAAAATAGTTATAAATAATGGAAACAAAATTCTTCAAAAATTAAATCTTTCTCACACACCAAACTCTTAAAATTAAATAATCTATATTATTTACTTAAAACAAATATTTTCCAAATTTAACATTCACATACTCGACTATTAAAGCACCGAAATATTTGAGGTAATAAAATACTATAACTTTTTTTTTCTTTTTAAACTCAATCAAAGAGTAATTAAAAGAGTAACATTTTTGTAACATCCTGGCTTAACGTTCTCCACTTCTGGTTGAACGTTCTCCACCTTCCCCACTTATTATCACTTTCCACATTTAACACCAAACGTTACCCATTTCTAATGATAAAAAAAGAATAAAATTTAAATGGACGTCTTTCATTCAAAATCGTTATGTGATATAGAGAAAAGAGTTTAGGAGAGAAGAAAAGGGAGACCATTTTGATAGAAAAGGCAACTACCAAAAGAGAGAAGAGAGGAGTAATTCTATTCCCGAATTTGTTAAATCAGTATCAGAAAAACAACGATTGCGCATTTGTTAACCGTTGGATCGAGGTGATTTTTGGACAACAGGTTCACAACATTCAGATCCACGTTTTCAACCGTTGGATCGGTGAAATGACGTTCAGAGAGGGATAAACCATGCTCGCACAGCAACAGGTGTGAAATGAGTGAGACAAGAGTTTGTGAAACATAATTCTAAATACAAATTTAGTAACGGTAAGGGCATCACTCCATTCGCTTTCTTACTTGAATTATATGTGATATAAATGTACAATGATGTTGTGTATTGGTTTTATTTGTGTGTTATCTTCAAAATGAATATTAATAAGGGTTGTGTTAGACATGTTCAAATTGTTGAAAATGAATGTTATGTGATGCGTTGTTATAATTGTTGTGCTTGACATGTTGTGGTTATTCAAGGTGATTACTTTGGGTCTAAACTAGGTTGGTTTAGAACAAGGTTGAATGATTTGGGACGCTCTAGTTGAGTGATCTGTATTATTATTAATAAAAGTGTCTACATTCATGCATTCATAGTTGTGTGGTGCGTTGTTATAATTGTTGTGCTTGACATGTTGTGGTTATTCAAGGTGATTACTTTGGGTCTAAACTAGGTTGGTTTAGAACAAGGTTGAATGATTTGGGACACTCTGGTTGAGTGATCTGTATTATTATTAATAAAAGTGACTACATTCATGCATTCATAGTTGTGTGGTGCGTCCATAATTGGTTGGAGCCCACAGATCCTTGCGGGGATTTTGAGTTAGTGGTGTTGCTTGGAAGGACCCACGAAGCCCTTGCGGGGGAGGTGATATTCCGGAATCATGCATTGACATATAGTCTAACAAATAGATTGTGCATTTTGGTTGATTTGTATTTTTGGCGCGTTGTGATTTTTGCTATAACAACTATATATCCATGCATATTTGCTATGTGTTTGTTATTTGGAGATGACCCTTACATTTGATAGGACGTTAGATATAGTGTTACTTGAGTGAACAATGTCGTGGTCAACCCAATAGGAGAAATGCGAGGCAGTACAATAGCATGCAGTTGGAGGCTTCGAGATACTTTTGTGCTAGGGTTAGACTTGTTGGGTGAGTTTTCCACAAGTCCAAAGTTTATGGTCAACTAGGATTTATGTTTGGGTAGTAAAACATCAATAGTTTTGACTCTAGGAGTTTCTTTTGTTTAATGTATTAAATTTACTTTTAATGATTGTAAATATTTTTGATTCATTATTTATAAAATATAGCTAAAAATATTATTAATTGATTTTAAGATAAATGAGTATTTAAGATAATCATAAATAAATAAAAACGAATATGTATTTTTACGTTTAAAATTTCGTTAGTTAATATCTCGAAAAAGTGGGATGTTACAATTTTTAATTTCAATATGTTTTTTTGCTCAAACTCTTTAACTTTGTTAAAATTTGAACTTTTTCACAACTTTAACAACTCTAAATTTTTCGTAAAATGTCAACTTCAGTTCAAACTCATTTATTAGGAAATAACTAATTCCGTAACTCAAACACATTAAATTTAATTACCTCCAATTCACACCAAATTCAATCAATTCAATTCCACAGCACGCATATAGCACCTCAATTAAATTTCAACAATTCAAACATAACTCACCGAATTTCAAAATTCCACATTTTTACACATAAACCACCAAAATTCATCAATTCATTTTCTACAAAATCCACAAATAAATCACATCTAAAAAATGCATAATAATAATTATGAACATATAAATCA
Organism: Cicer judaicum; assembly: GCA_037974835.1. NCBI lineage: Eukaryota > Viridiplantae > Streptophyta > Magnoliopsida > Fabales > Fabaceae > Cicer > Cicer judaicum. The sequence continues at coordinate 1,884,579 of JBBPBS010000417.1, forward strand.
CACCAAACTTGAATCACCACAAACCACACCTCAAATTTAAATTCCACTAAATTACACATAATCACATTAAATTAATTTTTCACAAAATCACAACTCAAATACATCAAATTTCATTTCCACAAAATCACAAATAATGTTCTAAATGCAAACTAAAAGTTTGGAAGGAGCCCTTACCTCCGTTGTAGGTTTAACAAGCGAATATGGCACCGTGATTAATTCCGTTACAATTTAAGTTCGTGACGTCGCGTCGAAAACTAGCTCACTAGCACCGTAGCGTGGCAATGAGCAACTTTCTCTTCTGTCACTTCTCGAAACTAAGCTTAGATCTAAGAGACAAGTAAAGGTTTTTTTGGTTGTTTGTGGGTTTTAAAAAATAAAGAAACACTTTGCAACAGAGAAGGAGAAAGAAAAAAATCTCACGAGGCTGGGTTCTGTTTCTTCCTTTTTACTTTCTTAAGTTTATATATATATATAAAATATATATTAAAATAATAATATATTATAATAATAATAATAAATATCTAAAAAAATATCTGGATATTTTTATAAAAATCATCATTACGCCTGTCACCTCGCATCACATCACATCAAAAACTATTTTTTCAGAAAAATATCTACTCTCGCCGTAATTCAATGGGCAAATGAATTTTTCCTGAAAAATGTTATATTTCGGAAATTTTTTCTTCGAAAAAAGATTCACTGTAATTAATTAAAATTATTCATCGACGAATAATTTTAATCGGGTCTCTAAAAGATATTTTTGGCATTTAACTCACAAAATGCCATAAAATTGGCTAAAAAGCCTCAGAAATTCAGCACAAAATTCCCCAAAATACATAAATTAGAATTTAAAATTAAGGGTCTTACACTTGGGCATGAGATTAACGTAACGTTAATCCTCCTAGACAAGTGGTTTTATCTTAATCATTGTCTAAATGTGTTTTGAATATGTCAATCACGTTGAGAATTTGAAGTTTGTACCATGGATATTCTTGCCGCCTACAAATCGAAAATGAAGATGTTGAACGTATATGAGACTTGAATGTAATCCTCAATTAACTAAATCAAGAATGGAAAAGCTTGAATAAGAAGATGATCATTTTGTATATACATATTAGACAAATGTCTAAAAAAAAAATTGAAGTCATGTTCCATTATGTCCCTCAATAATTTAATCAACTAGCTGATTGTAGCTATTTTATCTTCAATATTCAAAGTAAGTCACGATGAAGAATAATCACTCACAATAATAAAATTCAAGACTATCCTGCTCATTATCAAATGTATAAGAAAAGTATATGGAAAATTCTTGTACCAAACACTATCTCATAACTGTAGAATACCCTCCATGAATATCAGCCTATAACTGGGGCACCCCATTGTTTCTTATTATATAGAATAAAGGCAATGTGATCCACTCAAACAAAAATCCCCTTTTCGAGAGTAATGATTTGTGTTGACTGATTGGATTCAATTCAAGAGAAATGTTGACTGCCCCATGTCAAGAACATATGAACTTCAGAGCTTCAAAAGAAAGAATAACACTCAAGAAGGTTTCACATATCTAAAAGGACTAGAAAGATAAATTAACTCCCAACTATATAAGTCTCCAATACCATAAAAAAATACATTCATGTGTGGCTGTGATCCCACAAATGTGGATCAAGAAGACTTATCACTACTTGAACACATTGATGCTTCAAAAAGTATTACATCTAAATGAAGACCCGCTAGGTGGAAAATCCAAAAGGACGACCTAGGAAAAAATTAGGGTGAAAAATCATAATAATAATAAATAACCGCTAGGCAGAAAACCTGAAAGGGAGACCTAGTTAAAAATTAGGGTACAAAAAATAATAATAAATACCCGTTAGGTTGAAAATCTGAAAGGGCAACCTAGGCAAAAATTTGGGTACAAAAATGAACAAAAAACTCGCTTGGTTGAAAACCTGAAAGGGCAACCTTGGCAAAAAATGAGGGTGTGGAAATTAATGAAGACTTGGTAAATTCAAAACCCGAAAAGGCGACCTTGGCAAAAATGAGGGTTCAAAAATTAATGAAGACTTGGTAAGTTGAACACCCAAAAGAGTGACCTAGGCAATAGTTAGAAAAAAAAGCCCGTCAGGGTGAAAACCCGAAAGGGCAATCTAAGCAAAAATTAGGGCCACAAAAAATATTGAATGAAAGAAGATCACTTGTTTGAGAATCTAAAAAAGGATGATCAAAGAATATAGCTTACATACACACATCAAAGTCGAAGCTGAACATATTATGAAAGATTGTGAATATAGATTGGAGCAAATCATATGTTCCAAAGTAGGTTAATAACATGATTGAAATTGTGGCGTGAGTTATTAACACATTTATTTTATGAAAAACTACTAACAAATTGGGTCATTTACCCTAATGAGATCACCTTATCTTCTTTTCTTTCTATGAATATTTTTTTTTGTACCATAGATTTTGTCATTAAATATCATTGTCGGAACATTCCTTCACTACTTTCTTTTGTTATAAATCTTTTTTTTTCAAAATTCATTTTTATGATAATCATATGTTGGGGCACAAATTATGTGAATGTCAAGAGGTCAAAACTAGTATGATGTCTTTACATGTAAGGCAGGGGCAACTAATGATCAAGTCGATGATGTAAGAAAAAATCTCTTTAAAGATCAGAAGGATAATCACCGCCATTTATTTAAAGTGGTGCGTATTTTTCATCCATGAATCAAGGATCATACCTCTAGGGTATTGTCGATAGACACCTGCACAAAAGTATTGCTCCAATAATGCTATCACCCCCATGGTCACATCCAAAAATTGAACACGGACCCACCAAAACATAAGTCAACTAGTAATATATGTTATAGATACAGTCATCCCAACAAAAAATAAGTACAACGAAAAACTAATCTAATCATCCACTAACATCTACAATAACAAGGGTGACCTCCACACACTGTACAAGTCCCGTATGCACAGTATCTCTCTACAAAGTAACCACCTCCTCATCAACATCCATAGAAGGATCGGTCTCCTAAGAAGTCAGATCCACCCATGGGATTGGTGGCTTCGACGGCGCTGGGATCTTAAAACAGTTCGTCACTTCAGCAATAATCTGTAGGGGATCATTCACCAGAAGCGGATGGTCTGGCTCGGCCCACCTAGATGGTCTTGCAATATTTCTTCCCACCGGCATCGACCCCTTATCCTTTCCGCCAGTCCCCAGCCCAACCACTATATCTCTAGCTCCTACGGTAGCCTCCGCCTCAACTCTAACTGAAGAATCCTTTGCCTCTTCCCATGCTCCACTCATCTCGAGCACCAATCCTGAAGGTACTAGATAGTAATTCTCTCACTAGTGAGTTCTGCGAGGTATACTCCTCAAACTCTCCTACTTGTCTTCACCACCATCCAGATATAAGTAGCCATGCTTAAGATGGGGTCGTATGACCAAGCAGTCGGCCAGTCCCGGTCACAGAAATCTCACGATGTTTTCGTCATCAAGATAACAACTGGTGGAACGAAATCGGGTATCATCTAAGGGTAAAGCCCAATTTCCACAAAAATGTATAGGGTCACCAACTGAAAATAACAAAAAACATTTAACAATTACAGCATGATAACAAACAATAACAGAGTATGCATATATAAATATCATATTATAACAAGCCTGACTCACTTGTCAAATACCCTAATTCAATGTTTATATCTCAATGCACATGATTCCAAATTCCTCCTTGAGGGGCATAAGTCATAAATGTACTGCCTATCTCAAGTCAGTACAAATTACTGAGGTGCCACCCATCACAGATCAACACAATTTACTAGAGTATAGTCTATCACAGACCTACATGATAGGTAAATCCTCGTAAGGATAAGATGGACCAATCAACTCATGGAACTATCTCGTGGCCCATCACAGTCACCACTTAACCTCATGGCCCATCATGGTCACGACTAACATTATGGCTCATCACAGTCACCACTGACACTGTGGCCCATCACAGTCACCACTAGCTATGAAATGCATCACCATACTCTAACTCTTTTCACAATAATTATTATGTAAATGCAACTATTAAAATATTCCCCTTTTAATACTCATTTAACACTACTAATTTTTCATACTTAACACAGAGCACACTCAACACATATTTTCCTAAATAAAATTCATAACATATAACCACACATATTTTCAGTCAAGAATATATAATCACGTCAAAATTACTTATCGATTCATAACTTGTAATCACACGTATTTTCACTCAAAAGTATATATTCACGTCAAAGTTAATTATCACACATTCACACATCAGTCATACATCAATCACACATATAGGGTCCGTATATGCAAACTAAAAATTTAGAAGGAGCCCTTACCACAATCAAACACAATAAAAAATATTGTTTGTGTCGACACCTTTAATCAAATAGTGTTTGATTTAGTCAAATTAATCCCTTAAACTTTAACTACCTTACAAATTCTTTCTTACTCCTAACCCCTTTGAGTATATTTTACTAAAAGAGTTTACAATGAGTAAGGACTAATAGTACTATATTCACATCCTATAATTTTTCAATGAATTCACTAAAAAAATTTCGAAACTTTTTAATTTTGTTTTCAAATAACTACATAACCACACAAATGATATCAATAAATATTTTTTCTAGTTTCAAGGTTATAACTCTTTAAAATAGTTACATTCCTTTCAAAATATATTAAATATTTTCTTTAATCACCACACCAACATTAATATAATAGAGTTCTCTCCACCACTAACTTGGTGCTAACGGTCTCGATTCCTTCTTGAGACTCAAAGAGTTAACTACATATACATAAATATTTATAACAATTTGGTCACAACTAAAATTTATCCAACCACAACAAAATTCCAAAATTATATCTTTTTCACATACCAAAGTTTTAAAACCAAATAATCTACCTTATTTAGTTAAAACTTAATAAAACAAATATTGTCCAAATCACACATACACACACTCAACTATTAAAGCACCAAAATTATGAGTTAATATAATACTCTAAACTTTTTCTTTTTAAATTCAGTCCAAGAGTAATTAAAAGTGTAACATTTTAAACTCTAAACATTTTAATTTCAATCTAACTTTTTGCTCAAACTTTTTAACTTAGTTAAACTTTGAACTTTTTGACAACTTTAACAACTCTAAATTTTTTTTGTAAAATTTCAACTTCAGTTCAAACTCTTTTATTTGAACATAACTCATTACGTAACTAAAACAAATCAATAATCAATTTCTTTTTTATAACCATTACTAACAAAAGCAACAACAACAACAACAACAACACAACAACAAGGATTTGTTAAGAACTCAAAAATTTTACTCATACCCCCCCACCGTATCAAGTTTACGAATTTAGGAAAAATGAGGACGAAGTAAGTGTTTCACCATAAATAAATTAGCTCATAAGCACCATAGTTTAGAGAGGAGTAAATTTTCCTCTCGATACTTCTTGAATGGAAGCTTAGATTCAGAACAAAAATGGAGGTTTTTCTTTTGTGTTTTTGAAACCACTAATACTTCTCTTTCTTTTTTGAAACAGGAAGAAAGAAGAAAGAAGGGAGAAGCAAGGCTTCCAGGGAAATGTTTTATGTTTCCTTTACCTTCTAGGTTATATATATATATATATATATATATATATATATATATATATATATATATATATATATATATATATATATATATATATATATATATAATTCGCTATAAATATTTAAAACTCTGTAAGTTTAATTTGAAGAATGATAGTTTCTGGGTAGTAAGTCCCGGGTTTGAGCCATAATGTTTGTGGTATCAAACTTCGTGAGGGGATAAGTTATATAAAATTCGTTATAAATATTTAAAAACGTGTTAGTTTAATTTGAAGAATGATAGTTTATGGTTAGTAAGTCTCATGTTTGAGCCAACGTGTAGGCGTTTTAGGGCAGTGAATCCTTTGAAAGTTTCTTCAAATTAATTTTTTTTTAAGGCTAAATTACATTCGTGGTCCCTTAACTTAATTTCAGGTAACGTTTTAGTCCTTATCTTTTTTTCCCGAGTTGATCCTTTATTTTAATTTTAAGTGACAATTTGATATTTTTTATTTTAAAATGTCAACAATGTTGTGCTTTTTTTTACAAAAATTTTAAAAAATCATTAAATTTTTTAAACAAAACTCATAAAATTCATTATCATCTTCAATAAAATACAAATTTAATCAAATTCATAACTTAAATCTTGAAATAAACTCATATTTTCATTCTTTATTTGATGTTGTTGGAGATGAAAATTGAGTGTATTTGAATATTTGAGTTATGAATTTTATAAAATTTGCATTAGATTGAAGATGATTATTTATTTTATGGGTTTTGGTTGAAAAATTTGATGATTTTTTTGAATTTTTTTTATAAAAAAGGATAACATTGTTGAAATTTTAAAACATAAAATATCAAATTGTCACTTAAAACTAAAATAAATGACCAACTCGGGAAAAAAAAAAGATAAAGGACTAAAACGTTACCTGAAATTAAGTTAATGGACCACTGATGTAATTTAGCCTTTTTTTATAATGGATAACTTATTTTGTAGAACTTCTTCTTTTTCCACTCATTCTACCCAAAACTTCTCAGGAAAAAAGAAACCTATCAATAGTGAAGAAATTACTATTGAAGATTTTCAAATATCAATAAACAATTGGCAAATCCTAAAAATAAAAAAATATCAGGTTTATGAATCTAGTCTTTTCAAAAACCTATTAAAAACTGATTAGATAATCAAAACAGAAGAACGAGATGTTCCTCTTTCTAACCCCTTTAAAACAATAGATCTTCTTTCTCCAAAAACACTCCAAAAACACATTAACAAGAACTATAATTTCATACATATAGGTTTTGTCCAAGTCGGAATCAAACCTTTAATAAGAGAAGGATTACACAATTCTACCATGTGTGTCGTACGAGATGCAAGGTTCTTGAACTTTGAAGATTCAATAATAAGTACAATTAAATCTAGTTTATGGCAAGGACCAATTTGGTTTGAATGTTATCCAAATTTTTCATTATTTTTAAAAGACCCAAAAATCATAAAATCTCTTATGTTACAAATCAAAACTCATAATTATAAAATGGTAATAGGATATCTTCCTGTAGCAATATTTTACAAAGTTCATTACAAAGCAATGTTTTCATCCTTTACGGCAACAAAAAATATTGAAAACAAAAAAGGTGAAACCCTATTTTTACAAACTAATTTAAAAAAGGCAAACACTGTTATTCCGAAAACCATCCTTTGGGGAGATATAGATCTTCCTGAAGAATGGATTCTAGAAGGAGCTATTAGACCACAGTCTCATGAACAGTCAAAACCAAATAACAATTTAAAGGAAATCATACAATACAATGATGGTAGGGTAAAACTAAGTTTTTCAGGAACTTCCAGTGCCAGGTATTCTGATGATGGTTCCTCCAGACTCCCTCTAGTCATACAATTGCCTCAAAAGATAGAAAACTTTACAAAACAACGTTTTTCATGTTCTAGCATACCATGTGCTTCTTTTCAATACGTTGACTACTCCACATATATACCTCATCAAATCTACACAGCACCTCAAAATACTAATGAGGAACAACAAAACATTTCTCCACCAACTTGGCCATTTTTTTTTTGCAATAACTGAAAATGTTATTATTGAATTAAATGTCATAGAACAAGAATTTGAAGTTGATAAAATTGTTCTCCATAATGATTTTTCTACTTCCAAAAATACAGAAAAAAGAACATGGTTCTTCAAAAACTTTTCTAAAACAAAGAAAAGAAATTCAGAATGAATTTTATGCATTCATTTTACAAAATAAAAATCATATTTTATTTTTTGAATAGTTTGAAATTTATGCATCACAAAACCAAATTTCTTACCTTTTCAAACAAAACCAAAGTTCTATATACCCCATAACAACTAGAAATGAAACTACAGAATGTGAGATGGCAACTGGTTTGAAAATACAGTCTGAACATCCACTTTTAAGACAAATCATAATAACATACCTAGAAAACCCAATAGAAGTTGCACCTTTCAAAATCCCAAGTGATAGTTCAGAAAAAGATGTTAAACATATCCTCCAACAAAATAATTTTACAAATGTCCATCTTAGTAAAATTGCAAAACAATTAACTAAGATTGAGGAATATCAACAGAATACGTTGTCTCTTCAACTGAGACAACTGATTCAAAACTAAAAAACCCAGTTTTTAAACCATTTCAAATCTCCAAAACAAGCTAAAAACTATTTAGAGAAGGAAAATCAGAATTTACTAAAGCCTTACATGAGCAACTTAGTAGGATAAAACATTCTTCTACCTCTACACATATGGTAGCTAAGGATACCTTTGAAAAAAAGTCACGAATTTAGACCATACTTTTGAAGCCGAACAAGAATAACAAAATATGTGCAAGCTCCAATGGTAGAAGGGTCAACCTTTGACCATGGTTACAACACCAGACCTAGGTATTGACAAAAGAAACCTAATGTCCTTTCTCAATCAAAATTCAATGCCAGTATTGTTTTACAATCAATCACACTTAGAGACAAATCCAAAACATTCACACTTAGCAATTATAGCACAATCATCATGACAACTTGAGTTTCGAAAAGGTTTTGCAATCAATCACACTTACACACAAATCCAAAACATTCACACTTAGCAATTATAGCACAACCACAACAACCACTTGAGTTCAAACACTCAATCATAATCTTAAATCAAACGTGACTCGCGTGCCAAGCACCCTAATGCAATGCGTATATGACAAAATGCATGGACTTGGAATCCCCAACCAAAACCCTCCTCGAAGGGCCGTAAATCATAGTTGTACAACCTATCACAGGCCAAAGTACTAAATTACCGAGGTGCTACCTATCACGGGTCAGCACGTTTTACTCAAAACGTAAATCGTGAATGTACTGCCTATCATTGGCCGAAGTACTATTTACCGAGGTGCCACCTATCATGGGTCAGCACGATTTACCAATAATGTGCAGTCTATCACAGACCTTTAATAAGAGAAAAGATGAACCAACAAATCACATGGAATCATCTCGTGGCCCATTCGGTCACCACTATAACCTTGGCCCATCCGATTGCCATGTACTATGAAATGCATGAGCATACTCTAACTCTATCCACGACAATCATTAAGTAAATGCAGATATTAAAAGATTCCCCATTTTTAATACTCATTTAACTCTAACGATTTTCACGACAATCATTTAGTGAACGGAAATATTAAAAGATTCCCCATTTTTAATGCTCATTTAACTCTAATGATTTTCAAATTCCACATAGAGCATACTCAAACATATTCTCAAATTCAATCCACAATTCACATCAAATCACATCAATTCATTTTTCCACAAAATCCACACAAACACTACTCAATATTTATAATATTAATGATGATACGTCAAACACGACAAACACAAATCATCACAACCCACCACTCAAATACCTCAAATTTCATTTCCTCAAAACCACACATAAAGGAGTTAAATTCATTTTCCACAAAACACTCATCAATATCACCAAAAACCCAACTCTAAAATTTCACCAATAAAAGCATTAAATTCATATTCCCCAAATCTACACTTCAACCCTAACAAATTTCTTTTCCACCTAACCACATATAAGTCCCTAAATGCAAACTAAAAGTTTGGAAGGAGCCCTTACCTTAATGTTAGCTTTAACGAGCGATTACGGTGCCTTGAGTAATTCTTATAAAATCTCCGCTCACGACGTCGCTTACAAAGTTAGTTCACTAGCACCGTATCGTGGAGGTGAGTAGCTTTCTCTTCTATCTTTTCGCGAAACGAAGCTTAGATCTAGAAGAGAAATGGAGTTTTGTGTTTGACGGTTTTGAAATCACTAACACTGTTTTCGAATCCAAGAAGAAGAATGAAGCTAAGAAATCCTTGCTTTCTTACCCAGCAAGCCTTGGGTTTCTCTTCTTGAAGCAAAAGAAAGCAAAGAAAAGGACGGTATGTGTAACACCCTGATTTTTAACAACGCTAGTGTATTTTTTTTAAAACAAAGAAAATACCTTTGAATAAATATTTAAGTCGTAACATAACAACAAAGTCAACAAACATTTACAAGCAGCAGAATAGATTTTGAAATAAAAATCCAAAGTATTCAAAAATTAAAATACACCGGGGCTATGAGGCCTATCAGACATAGCTCAAATCCCTGAGGTATTCTCGACAGACTTATACAAAAGCATTGTCCCAAGAATTTTAACTCTCCCCCACGTCACATCAAAAAGTGGTACATGGACCCATCAAAATAAAAGTCAAGCTGACAAAATTAGTATAGGTACAATCTTCCAACATATAGTAAGTACATCCACAAAAGAAAGACCTCTAGCCTCTATACAACCGTCTAATCTGATCATACTACAAAAACTATACGACCTGAGTGATCTCCACACGCCCCGTAAGATCCTCCTGACACAGCTTCAGTCAGGTGTGTCCAATTGCCTCCCCATCTACAAGATACTAACCGGTGGGAAGATCATGGTTCTCATCTGATACGTACCGCCTATCACAGACCAATACTGTTTACCGAGGTGCCACCTATCACGAGTCAACACGATTTACTAAAAAACATAAATCGTAAATGTACCGCCTATCACAGTCCAGTACTGTTTACCGAGGTGCCACCTATCACGGGTTAGCACGATTTAATAAAAATATGTAGTTTATCATAGACCTACACGACGCAAAAATCCACGCAAGGATAAGATGAACCAACAGATCACATGAGATCATCTTGTGGCCTATCACTGTCACCACTATCACCATGGCCCCATCGCAGTTTCCATGTACTATGAAATGCATGAGCACACTCTGACTCTTTTCACCACAATCATTAAGTAAATGCAGCTATTAAAAGATTCCCCATTTTTAATACTCATTTAACACTAATGATTTTTCAAATACAACACAGAGAATACTCAAGCATATTTATTCACACCAATTTAAATTTCCACAACCACACATAAATCACACCTCAAAATTCCATCAACACCTAAATTGAATTAAATTCATTTTCCACCAAGTCACACATAAATTTCATCTCCAAAATTCATAATATTAATTATGAACACATCAATTTCACCTAACATGAATCACTAAAATTTCCAAACATTAATCACCCATATTCAATCTCCAAAATTTTCAACCGTAAATCACTACAACAACATTAATATATCAGAGTTCTCCTCACCGCTAACTCGGTGCCAACGGTTCCTTGGCTTCCCACACACATATATAATAATAATAATAATAATAATAATAATAATAAATATCTAAACAAATATCTAGATATTTACAAATACTAGATATTTTTATAAAAATCATCATTACGCCTGCCACCTCGCATCACATCACAAACCACTTTTTCAGAAAAATATCTACTCTCCCCGTAATTCAATGGGCAGATGAATTTTTCTGAAAAATACTGCATCTCAAAAAAAAATTTCTTTGACAAAATATTCACCGTTATTAAATAAAATTATTCATCGATGAATAATTTTAATCGGGTCTCTAAAAATATTTTTAGCATTTAACTCAAAAAAATGCCATAAAATTGGCTAAAAAGCCTCAGAAATTCAGCACCAAATTCGCAAAAATACATAAATTAGAATTTAAAATTAAGGGTCTTACAGTACAAAAATGGGTTCGCGAAGGCACGGAGGAGGAAGAAGATTTAGTTTTCCTTTGTTTTTCCTTTCTTTCTTTTTCCTTCGTTTCCTTTTCTTTTTTTTGTCCTTCCTTTCCTTTCCTCTAAATATCTAGATATTTATCAAAATTACCATTTCACCCATAACCTCTCAAACCATTTGATGAAAATATCTACTCTCGTCGCAACTCAATTGACAGATATAATTTTCAGCAACTTGAGATACTTTTAACAAAACTGCCCAGAATTAAATTCTTCAACAAAAGATACACCGTACTTAATCTAATTTATTTATCGACGAATAATTTTAATCGGGGCATCAAAAGATACTTTTGGGGATTAAACTCACAAAATATCAATAACTTGGCTAAAAAGCCTCAGTGTTCAATATCAAAATATACTGAAATACATAAATTAGAATTTAAAACTATGTGTCTTACAACAATCATTACAGCGGAGTACTCCTAAATGTCTCCATGGTCCACATATCCTCGATTTTTCTTTAGTCGCAATACTACGCCAAATCGTAGTGTTATTATATGTTTGTTGTTCTAATTATAACTCTAATAATTCTATCCCCACACCTGCTTGGTGATCCAAGCTTCCTCAAATTTTTTCTTAACATGCCAAAACTATACTACTCTTGACACACAAACTTCCTTCCAGTTTAGTACTTCATTTCAAGAGTCACGTCTCCAACAAAAATCCAACTTGAATTTCATTCACTGATTAAGACCTATATTTGTCTCATGCCTAACACCTCAAATTCAAGCTTCACTAGTCAATTTCCTACATACTTTGCAATTCTGCACAAACCCAAAAATAATTTTCCTACATCCACTGCAAACATTCATTCTGAGACTTCTCAACTTGTTGCGTCCTTTCTTTGCCGCTCGATGATTATCTCTTCATTATTTCAAAAACATTAGTTAGCTTACTCTTGTATGTCTTTTCCCAAAAATTGTTCTCTTCTTTAACAACAACAATTGGTACACACCATTGTGTGCCATATCCCAAAATTGCATCCAACCTAATTGGATTTTCTTTTGTCTTTCCTCTTACTATTAAACTTTTCTTCCTTCGAAGGAGCTTATCATCCTGGTCATTAAGAATTTCTTTAACTTCTCAAACAACATCTTAATTCCTCCTAATTTTCATGCTTCTTACGAAATATGCTACATCTAAAATATATCTCAAACACTTTTTACCTCTACCATCATTCAACCGTCTCTGTGGTCAACATCTAGAGTCCTATATTTGCTTAGCTCATCTGCCATCATACTTCGTCTTTCTTCCTTATAGTGATTCCAACAAATTAAGCCTTACTAATTCCCACCAAACTTTTCCATTTCATGCTCAACTGTTTCCTACCAAACAAACATTTAACTCATTTGATTGACGAACACAATAACAACCCCCATGACGTGGACTCAAGTAGTGCCTTTGTATCATTGGCATATCCTTATAATAACATTGTCTGAATTATAGGTGAGATAATTCCTTTCGTGAATCTTTAATTGTCATAAGCTACTTCTCTATGTGTTGCTGGAACAAGTTGAAAGAATCCTAACAATCGAACGTCCTCAAGAACTATGTCTCAATGTTCCCTATGAGTATTTCCTAAGAAATAGTTATCTATAAATTTCATCCTCATAAAATTTCAGTAAAGTAATTCAAAGACCCACGTACCTTTCATCGTCCATCTAGTTACTGAAATGATCATTTCAAATCTTCACGCTTGACTTCCTAAGGCCATTAACTAAACCATAAATCATTTTTTACGTTTCTTCTTTTTCACTCTCGATCATTGGATAAAATTCTAAAAATCTAATCCTCGGAATCTCCAAATACTCATGACCTTGTCTAAATTCATCCATTTCGTCTTAAGATACACTACAAGGTCTTATTCATCATTGACTCTAAGCATCTTAGTAATAACGAAAACTCTTCTCATCGTAACACAACATTATTAGTAAATCTTCAAACACTTCCATCCATAACATGAATTATTTATCACTTGCCTAACACAACTCCCTCGATTATGAAAGTTTTAAGCACTACTTGGTCCTCCATCCAACCTTGTTGGTTTTTAATCATCGACTTAAAGTTCAACAAGCTTAGGATCCCGAATAAAATCTTGATTAATCCCTCTAACCTATAAAAAATATCCACATTCTCTAAATGTTTACCATCCTTTAATAGACTCTCAAACCTTACATTGTTACAATCTCTAATTATTCTCGTACTATGTACTTTCAATTCCATATAATAGTAACATGTGGTTCAATACCTCAAGGCTTAACTCTTTATGTTTATCCAGACATCACCAAAAATTCACACTTATGCGTCTATAGTTTCATCTAAAATCACTATAAGTACTTACCATCTCCTAAACCACACAGACAATTGTTACTTATCGAAGAAATATATATTCTCACTCCTATAATCGTCATGAGATTCATACTTAAAAATCTAAGTCGCAATTCATAAATCCCATGTCGCCGTGATTCGATTCAACCCTACCTGACAATTTGTCATTTTAGAGATCTTTTACACTTCTTGAATCCACTGATAAACTTTTTCTGAGTTTTCATCACCCTTGAACTTTGGAGGATGGTGACGATGAAAATCTTTCAATCCTCTTGACTCAATAGCACATATCTCTGTTTCCCTCTTCTCCAGATCGCGTAGAGTCTTTGCAGTTGTTTGTGCAACAACAGAAACATCCATGTTATTCGTAGCTTCAACCATTTGATCATTCTTACTGACGTTCATTCTTGCAACGTCATTCCTTCTTGGAGGTAGTGTTTCCCCAAAACGAAGATCATGAAAAAGTATTAACACCACTTCGAATAATTCCAAAAGTTACTTCCGACTATATCAACGCATAATAACTACCCTTGATTTGACAACTCGGACCAATTACCCCGACGCATGATCAGATAACGACTCCCAACCTACAAGTTGACCTACAATCTATAACCAAAACTCCACACTCCCAAAGAAATCCAAACCAAAGGTTTGATACAACAATTGTAGCACCCCAATTTTTAATAGCGCGAGTGTATTTTTTAACAAAAAAAGCAAATTCATAAAAACGAAGAAATAAAGAAGGAAATACTTTTGGATCAATCTTGAAGTCGTAACATAACGACATAGTCAACAAATATTTACAAGCAGCAGAAATAGTTTTCCAAATAGAAATCCAAAGTATCAAGCATAGCTCATAACCTTGGGGAATTCTCGGCAGACATCTGTACAAAAGCACTGCCTTGAGAATTTTAACCTCCGCAAGTCACATCAAAAAGTGGTACATGGAACCCATCAAAATAGAATGTCAAAATTACCATATTGGTATAAGTACAACCTTCCAAATTAAAATAAACGCAAACCAATAAGAAAGACATCCAGTTCCTATACGTCAACCTAATATGATCATTCTACAAAAAACTATACATCCCGGGTGATCTTCACGTGCCCTCAAGATCCTCCTTACACAGCTCCAGTCTGGTGTGTCCAACTACATTCCCATCTAAAGGGTACTAACTGATGGGAAGATCCAGGTTCTCATCTGAGGGCGAAACCCTAATTTCCACAATAGTTGTAAAGGGTCACCAACCAAAATTAACAATTAACACATAACATTTAAGTTTTAAATGCACAAAATAACCTTTCAACTTAGCATGCACCTTAAAAGGGTTTCCATATAACAAATGTGACACCCTAAATCCCAAAATAATATATATATATATATGTATATAATAATTTATATCATATTCCTATAAAATTTGATTCAAATAAAATAAGTAAAATACAAATTAAACCCTTATTCCCGGTATCACCTATCAGAGCGGTGTTCCTCCCAAACTTGAACTTCAAGACTCATTAACCTGTAATAACTGCGATTTTGCAAACGCAGGGCCCAGCCAGTCAAACACAAACAACGAAGGAGGTGAGTTTTGAAATCATGTTAATAGTATAATATGAGTAAGAAGAACACACAAACAATCATAATAGAACCGTATCATAATTACTTTACTATATATCAAAATATTTAATTTAATAGTATCATACTATAACATCAAAGTCACTCAAGTAAAATAATCATCTCATTATAATATGCATCAAATCATCTAATTAATATTACCTTTGAAACACATCAATCACAACAAAACAATCACAAGGAAATGCAATGCTATGCATGAGCTTAGACTCTACTTCACAATGTGGTACCATTCTAACTCTGAAGTACTTGGTTAGGAGGCCATGATACTATGCCACTACAAGAGTGGACGGACAATTCATGAATGGCCAAGTCCTCATAGATCCCCTCAACTCAACCCGAGACACATATACGCGACGGTCGGGGTACTCTTGTGTTGCACGGTAGCTCCCGGCCTTAGGGAATAACCCACTAATCCACTTAGGAATTCCCCACTAGGTGTACCCCCAAGGTCTATCAATCTTACTTTACAGTTCGACTGTAGCCCTCCACGATCAGGCTCATTCAGTTGTACTTTCCCAAAATCACTAGGCTTGTCAGGCCCTACCTATATGATGACAAAATAATCTTCACTTCACAATTCACCATATTTATTTTCTCCCCTCGTTAGCTTAGACTACTCCATTAAGAGCACCATATTTAAGAATCATCACTATCTCATCAAGTATGGGGTACTTCAATATTTTCATCACAATTTTATAATATTATTAATCATAAATAATCATGATCATCGTATAAACTCATCACAATTTTATAACATCACTATCATCAATCAAAAATCATCATTATCATCACATAAGCATATATCAAACCATGCATCCATATTTTATTATCACATCACATAATTTCATCTAAGCAAACATGTACACATAATTTCATTCAACATCCAACATCACAATAATAACAAATATCAACTACCACACAAGTATAAAAAAATTAAATCAATCAACACCTTATAAGAATTTCTATTTCACATTTTAATCTCACAATTCTCATATTTCAAATTAATCAATTTATCTCTCAAAGGGCTACTGCCGTACGTAGCATGCCCCAGATGAATCGTTGGGAAATACGGTTTTCCCATTCATCTCACAATATATTATACTCATGAATTCAAACGCTATCTCACCCCTTACCTTATTTTGACGCTTTCACACATGAATACGATTCCACGAGGAAACAACCTTTGTTCATTGACTCTTTGTCCTTCAATCGATCTAACTCGACAAGTTATGGATAAACGTCAAAAATAATTTAAGAGGAGATATTCTAAAAAATAAATTCGAAAATCGGTCAAAGAAAATTACCATAAATCAGAAAACCAATCAGTGGATAATATAGCCACTTTTCACACGGTCGTTTTGGCGTTGGTTTCACTCAAATCGGACTTACGGTGAAGGAGAACGGTGCAAAATAACGAATTCTAGAAACGAAGAAGTCGGGTATTTTAGATAGAAATTGGGGTTGTTAAAAATCTGGAAAATCATGTTTAAATGATGAGTTAAATGAATGAAATAACATACTCAAATTTGGATGAGAACGGAGAAGCTTTTACGGAACAGTTATCGATCACCGGTGTAAAAAACGATAGGTTGTTGTTGTGTTTACTCTTGGGTTCTACGGCTTCCCATTCAACTCCCTTCCTTTTTCTTTGTTTTGTTTTATTTTAGTACCAATCAGGATTCACAAAGTCTCTTTATTTATATTTTTGTTTTGGAAAGCGGTGGATAGAAAACATGCAACAAAGCCTAACAAACTCATCTAAATATTAGCAAAACCTAACAAACTCATCTAAATATTTGTAAAATTAGTTAACAACCCATAAAATACTATCATCTTTATAAAATAGTCAAAACGATTAAATAAATATAACATCAATAATTTATATTAATTACTAAATTACAATAAAGATGTATAAAATCATCATGTCATATGTTATACATAAAAGTAAAGGAAATCAATCACAATATTTTTAACATATCAAAATAGTTATTTATAAATTAAATAATTTAAAATAGAAAGTAGTTATAAATAATTGAAATATAACTATATACATACTTAACATCAATCTAATGCACAGAAAAATATTACATTAATTGGGTACACGTATATACACGTAAAATCGCATAAAATCTTTTTCTTAAAAATATATACTATTATTATTATTATTTTTTAAATATATCAAATAATAAAATATAATATGTATTATTTATATCACTCATGTAATATAACATGTATCAAACTAGCACATCATAAAAAGCATCCATATGACGAAAATTAGCCACGAAATTTATCAACATATATTCTAAAATAATATTCGTCATCAAATTAATTATTTAAAATTCTATTTAATTAATAAAATAGTTTATTATAAAATTTGGGGTGTTACAATTCTCCCCTTGTTAAAGAATTTCGTCCTCGAAATTTTCGGTAAGTCAACTAATATCCAACTTATCATCGTTAAGATTCAAATTTAGTCTATAACCATATTTAAGACATTCAATCTACCATTAACCACACCATATAAAATTCAACAAACATAGCATGATAGACTAACATAACAAAATAAATCAATTAAACACACAACATTAATATTTATCATTCTATTATGAAATAAAATGTCTATCACATTTATCATTCAATTATGAAATAAAATACCATAGAGTTGCTCACTATAATTTACATATAAAACATAACATATAGATTTTGTCAATAATAACGTAGTTAATTTAGTTTGGTTAAATGAAACACATTTCAAGTATGTTGTCAATTTCAACTATTTCTTTCAAACCAAATATTACTAGTTTTTAATTCTTAAAATAAAGTCTAAATCACATCACGAAACATTTAACAAATTTAACTTAGACTTACAAAGAGATTAAATTTTTAAAATATCAAACACATCTAACAACTTAATGCACTATAATAGAATTACAATCAATTACTCTATAAAAACATATTATATATATAATCAAAGCAAAAATAATGATAGAGATACTATTCCCTAATAACATATATTTAATAATTAAATTCATTCAATTGATATAAGCAATGAACATATTTTTTAATTATTTTAAAATCAAATTAAAAGTTATTTCTAATAAAATAATGAATTATCGTTGTCTCTTTTATTGACGATGAGTCATCGGGGTAGCTAGTCCCTTCTACTCATGTAGTCAACTACTTAAGGAACTATAACTGCAATCATTCAAATTCAAATATGAATAATTAAAAGTATCTTTAACGTGGTTCAGGAGTGCGAAGGCGGCGCCACAACTCCTACTTCTTACTTCAAGTTAAAAATTCAATTAATTACACCTTCACAATAATTTATTTGTAATTTACTACTAGTTACACCAACAAAAGAAAAGTCACTAACATCAATATATAACCAATAATTCAATTGAAGGAATATAAAACTATTTAACATTTAGATGCTCTCGACTACTCTAATTCTATACATTAATTCCCAACAATTAGAATACTTGAAACACAAACAATTTAATATTTACATAATCATATACACATTCAAATAATTAATCCAAAAATTAGCACCAAGATTTTACGTTCATCTCATAACTTAAACGATAATTCTAAAAATGAAACATATTCTCATAGAGGTCTAATTGCTCCAAATTGATCATGATTAAATTTTCTTTTGAATTAACCATCACTTAAAAGTTACAAAAAATGAAAGCATATATAGATCTTTTAAGTAGAAGATAAGATAAATAATTATTTACTAGAAGATACAACACATTACCAAACAACTTTCAAGGTTACACATTATTCTAAAAATTGATTTCTTGACTTAAATTATTATTAAAAAAATATCACTAACCATTTAGCATCCAAAAAATATCATTGAGAATTCCAAATTTTCCTTTAAATTATTTTTCAATAATTAAAGTCTAAATCAAACAACTAAGATAAATCACGTTTCTAAATACAATACAAATAGAATAAATCACATATATTTTTAAAATCTATAAAATTTCTAAAAAATTTATTCCTACTTTAATCATCAATAACACATTTCTAAATATATAGTTAATCACTGTAAAAATTATTATTTTCAACTGATATTTTAAAATAAAATTTAAACTATATAGATGGATAGATAGGAAATTTTACAATTAATTAACACTTCTAAAATAGTTTCAATTTATTTTCTTATTTTATCAAACTAAAAAAATTGTATGTTTATATACATTAAAGTAGTGCACATGACATAAAATATAAGACATATGATAATGATTATGAATTACACTAATTCATAAATCTACAAAATAGTAGTCTCCTCTCACACTAACTACTCAACATGTTTATAGATACATCCCTCAGTTTCTATCAAGCCACCAAATTGGTCCAAAACATAACACATCATCAATTTTAAGGATTTTGAAGTTTTGTTCTAATCTTAAAAATTGACTCTTAAATAAAAATTGTAATTTTATAGTTAATATATAAAAATTGGTAAAATAAATTTTTAGTTTCTATACGCGTACCAATTTACATGATGCACTCTACACATATCAATCTACATGATGCACTCTACACATACAAATCTAATGCATACCATTTTGTTATGTTAATTCATATAAAAAAAATCTACTTGTAAAATACATCAATTATAGAATCCAAAATTTAGATAATTTTTCAAAAAGAATTTTACTATTGGGAATATTTTTAAAAATTTTGTTCTCTTTTTTTTTTCTTCTCTTTCTCAATTAGTAGACATTTTATAATTAGTACTATTGTAAATCACTGAAGAGTTCTTAAACTCTAAAACTCTAACATCGAGTATCCCAACACCATCACGATTCAATATTCACACTAGCCCCCTAAACCAAAATCACAACAACTCTTTTTAATTTTCTTAAAAACAAGATAAAGTAAAACATAATGTAAATTTTAAGGTGTTTTAAACATTAAATAAAATCAGTAGTATAGAATTATTGTTATTTTATAAATCAACAAAAACTCAACTCAATTTAATTTCTTTTTCTTTAAAATAATCAAGAGTAATTCAAACAAAAGTTAGTTTCATCATACAAAATAAATAAACTTTAACTCCTTCAAAATTTCATTTTTTTTTTTAAATTATAAATTCTACCAACCTCTAATATTAAAGAATTAATATTGCTAATAATATGAATTTCATACTATCTAAATCATGATGAACATTCTAAATTGTTTTCAAAACCAATATCAAAACTCTACTCATCTAGATAGAACCATCAACAATTTCTTTCAAGTGATTTAAAGTTAACATTCACGATTTAAAATCAATTTTTTTTTAACACAAACCAACATAAAATAAAAATAATAAATTTATAGTCAAAATTAAAACTTTAAACGTAAGAAACATATTTCCTATCTAACTCAAAGTTTAGAACGAAACATCCTTTTTTATCACTAAATTGAGTTTCAACATAATAATAATAATAATAATAATAATAATAATAATTTGTACCTAGTAAAAGTCAATACTTTAAGTTTTAAACATATAATCCATACGGAAATCAATGTTTCAATCAATTAGTTATTAGATCAAACACTTTAAACAAATACATATAAAAATTAAAAATTTTAAATTGATTAAGGGTGAAATTCAAATTTTAAAACAACTAACTAGTGAGGTATGACATTTGATAACTAAGATTACCTGACTGAGATTAATAACTTGAAACATACAGCTAGTCAATCAAAGTTATTACTTCCAACTATTCATATAAAACAAGATTGCAAAAATCATAGTTCAATAGACAAGCAATAAGAAACAAGTAACTAACATAATCTTGTCAACAATTAAAATTAACTCAAATCTTAACAAGTAATTTCCTGGTTTTATTTACTCATTTAGGTAGAAATGTAGAATCCATAACACAATTAGAGGAAGCAAATATTAGTCACTTAATTAGTAATCTCAAAAACATGTATAATAATACCAAAAGCATATAACACTTAACACAATAATAAAACGGGAAAACAATCATAGTGAAAATAATTACTACACAAGAAAACACAATTGACACGATTGACATTCATAACACATAATCGACATTCGACCCATTCGGCCTGATTGGACAGACCAGCTCTGATACCACTAATGTGACACCCTAAATCCCAAAATAATATATATATATATATATATATATATATATATAATAATTTATATCATATTCCTATAAAATTTGATTCAAATAAAATAAGTAAAATACAAATTAAACCCTTATTCCCGGTATCACCTATCAGAGCGGTGTTCCTCCCAAACTTGAACTTCAAGACTCATTAACCTGTAATAACTGCGATTTTGCAAACGCAGGGCCCAGCCAGTCAAACACAAACAACGAAGGAGGTGAGTTTTGAAATCATGTTAATAGTATAATATGAGTAAGAAGAACACACAAACAATCATAATAGAACCGTATCATAATTACTTTACTATATATCAAAATATTTAATTTAATAATATCATACTATAACATCAAAGTCACTCAAGTAAAATAATCATCTCATTATAATATGCATCAAATCATCTAATTAATATTACCTTTGAAACACATCAATCACAACAAAACAATCACAAGGAAATGCAATGCTATGCATGAGCTTAGACTCTACTTCACAATGTGGTACCATTCTAACTCTGAAGTACTTGGTTAGGAGGCCATGATACTATGCCACTACAAGAGTGGACGGACAATTCATGAATGGCCAAGTCCTCATAGATCCCCTCAACTCAACCCGAGACACATATACGCGACGGTCGGGGTACTCTTGTGTTGCACGGTAGCTCCCGGCCTTAGGGAATAACCCACTAATCCACTTAGGAATTCCCCACTAGGTGTACCCCCAAGGTCTATCAATCTTACTTTACAGTTCGACTGTAGCCCTCCACGATCAGGCTCATTCAGTTGTACTTTCCCAAAATCACTAGGCTTGTCAGGCCCTACCTATATGATGACAAAATAATCTTCACTTCACAATTCACCATATTTATTTTCTCCCCTCGTTAGCTTAGACTACTCCATTAAGAGCACCATATTTAAGAATCATCACTATCTCATCAAGTATGGGGTACTTCAATATTTTCATCACAATTTTATAATATTATTAATCATAAATAATCATGATCATCGTATAAACTCATCACAATTTTATAACATCACTATCATCAATCAAAAATCATCATTATCATCACATAAGCATATATCAAACCATGCATCCATATTTTATTATCACATCACATAATTTCATCTAAGCAAACATGTACACATAATTTCATTCAACATCCAACATCACAATAATAACAAATATCAACTACCACACAAGTATATAAAAATTAAATCAATCAACACCTTATAAGAATTTCTATTTCACATTTTAATCTCACAATTCTCATATTTCAAATTAATCAATTTATCTCTCAAAGGGCTACTGCCGTACGTAGCATGCCCCAGATGAATCGTTGGGAAATACGGTTTTCCCATTCATCTCACAATATATTATACTCATGAATTCAAACGCTATCTCACCCCTTACCTTATTTTGACGCTTTCACACATGAATACGATTCCACGAGGAAACAACCTTTGTTCATTGACTCTTTGTCCTTCAATCGATCTAACTCGACAGGTTATGGATAAACGTCAAAAATAATTTAAGAGGAGATATTCTAAAAAATAAATTCGAAAACCGGTCAAAGAAAATTACCATAAATCAGAAAACCAATCAGTGGATAATATAGCCACTTTTCACACGGTCGTTTTGGCGTTGGTTTCACTCAAATCGGACTTACGGTGAAGGAGAACGGTGCAAAATAACGAATTCTAGAAACGAAGAAGTCGGGTATTTTAGATAGAAATTGGGGTTGTTAAAAATCTGGAAAATCATGTTTAAATGATGAGTTAAATGAATGAAATAACATACTCAAATTTGGATGAGAACGGAGAAGCTTTTACGGAACAGTTATCGATCACCGGTGTAAAAAACGATAGGTTGTTGTTGTGTTTACTCTTGGGTTCTACGGCTTCCCATTCAACTCCCTTCCTTTTTCTTTGTTTTGTTTTATTTTAGTACCAATCAGGATTCACAAAGTCTCTTTATTTATATTTTTGTTTTGGAAAGCGGTGGATAGAAAACAAGCAACAAAGCCTAACAAACTCATCTAAATATTAGCAAAACCTAACAAACTCATCTAAATATTTGTAAAATTAGTTAACAACCCATAAAATACTATCATCTTTATAAAATAGTCAAAACGATTAAATAAATATAACATCAATAATTTATATTAATTACTAAATTACAATAAAGATGTATAAAATCATCATGTCATATGTTATACATAAAAGTAAAGGAAATCAATCACAATATTTTTAACATATCAAAATAGTTATTTATAAATTAAATAATTTAAAATAGAAAGTAGTTATAAATAATTGAAATATAACTATATACATACTTAACATCAATCTAATGCACAGAAAAATATTACATTAATTGGGTACACGTATATACACGTAAAATCGCATAAAATCTTTTTCTTAAAAATATATACTATTATTATTATTATTTTTTAAATATATCAAATAATAAAATATAATATGTATTATTTATATCACTCATGTAATATAACATGTATCAAACTAGCACATCATAAAAAGCATCCATATGACGAAAATTAGCCACGAAATTTATCAACATATATTCTAAAATAATATTCGTCATCAAATTAATTATTTAAAATTCTATTTAATTAATAAAATAGTTTATTATAAAATTTGGGGTGTTACAACAAACATGCATAAACAAAGTTGAAAAACGAAGTTTTAAACAAAATTGCATTGTTGTATTCGAACACAACATCTTTGTATTTGAATACAAGGTTGTTTCATAAGTCAACAGCAAAAACAACATGTCTGTATTTGAATATATCATTCAGTATTCGACTACAAATAAGTCAATAGCTAAAACAGGATGTATGTATTCGAATACAACCTTTTGTATTCAACCACACATAAGTAAGCAACTAAAATAGGATGCCTGTATTCGAATAGAACCTTCTATATTTGAATACACATAAAAAAACAACAGAAAAACAACAAAATTCAGCTTTTAAAACGGCTTCGAAATCAATCATCACTTAGACACAAATCCAAACAATCAAACATACCAATTATAGGATAATCACTATCGCAAATTGAGTTTCAAAAAGATTTTACAATCAATCACACTTACAGAAAAATCCAAAACATTCACACTTAGCAATTATAGCACAATCATCATGACAACTTGAGTTTCGAAAAGGTTTTGCAATCAATCACACTTACACACAAATCCAACACATTCACACTTAGCAATTATAGCACAACCACAACAACCACTTGAGTTCATCACTCAATCATAATATTGAATCAAACATGACTCGCGTGCCAAGCACCCTAATTCAATGCGTGCCAAAATGCACGAAATCAAAATTGCAATCAAAACCCTCCTCGAAGGGGAGTAAATCGTAATTGCATCTCCTATCAAAGGCTTTATGTTAATTATCAAGGTGCCACCCATCATAGACCCGCACGATTTACTAAAGTGTTGCCTATCATATGCCTTACACTATTTTCTAGAGTGCAACCGCTCACAAATCAACATGTTCTAGAATGCAACACGACGCGATAATCCCGGTAAGGATAAGTTGAACCAACAAATCACATGGAATCATATCATGGCCCATCCGATCACCACTATCACCATGGCCCATCCAGTCGCCATGTACAATGAAATGCATGAGCATACTCTGAATCTATCCACGACAATCATTAAGTAAATGCAGATATTAAAAGATTCCCCATTTTTAATACTCATTTAACTCTAACGATTTTCAAATTCCACACAGAGCATACTCAAACATTTATTTTCCCACCACACACATCAAATTTAATCCACAATTTATATTAAATTCAATCAATTCGAAAGCCACAAAATCCACACGAAGTTCAATCATCATTCACCAAAAATTTGCACAAAACTCAAACATAACACATGCCAGACTAATTTTCACAAACCACAACTCCAAAAAACAACAAAATTATTTTCGTCAACAACACACACAGATAAATCAAATTCCTTTTTCATGAAAACACTTTTCAATTTCACCAAAAACCCAACTTCAAACTTTCACCCATAAAAGCTTTCAATTCTTTTTCCCCAAATATACACTTCAAACCCAACAAATTTATTTTCCACACAACCACAAATAAGTCCCTAAATGCAAGCTAAAAGTTTCGAAGGAGCCCTTACCTTAACGTTAGCTTTAACGAGCGATTACAGTACCGCGAGTAATTCTGATAAAATCTCCGCTCGCGATGTCGTTGCCAAACTTAGTTCACTAGCACCGTAGCATGGATGTGAGCAACTTTCCCTTCTATCTCTTCACGAAACGAAGCTTAGATCTAGAAGAAAAGTGATTATTTGTATTTAAGTGGTTTTGGTTTTCGAAATAGTGAAGGAGGAAGAAGAAAAAGTTCACGTGAAAAAGATTACCAAATTACTCATCACTTATCAAACCACTTTTTCAGAAAAATATCTTCTCCTACCGCAATTCAATTCGGTAGATGAATTTTTCTGAAAAACGCTGCATCTCAGAAAATTTTCTTTTCGACAAAAGATTAATCGTAAATCAATAAAATTATTCCTCGTCGAATAATTTTAATCTGGGATTCAAAAATATATTTTAGGCATTAAACTCACAAAATATTAATAACTTGGCTAAAAAGCCTAAAAAGTTCCACACAAAATATCCTAAAATTGCATAATTTAGGATTTAGAAATTAAGGGTCTTACATAATTCAAGCAAAAACTAGATAATAAGTCAGCAGTAGTTGTTAAGGCTACAATATCTGGAAGTCATAAGTCATCCAAAACATAATGTCCCCCCTGTCTATGACCTGGTCCAATCAGCCTCCCAGAATGTGGATCCTGCACACAACAAGAAGTGGAAGAAAACATAACCGATAGCCGAGATCACATATTTGACTAACAGAAGCAAGACTCAAAGTAAGATGAGAAATATAATAAACATCTGAAATAGACATGTTAAATATGGAGACAGAACCAACGTATACTAGTGGCATATAAGTGCCATCAACAGTCATAACTGACATAGACGAGACAGGTTTCACAAACACAAGATTTATCATCGTATGTCATATGATGAGATGCTCCCGAATCAGGAATCCATATGGAATAAGCTATACCTGACTTACAAGAGGAGTTCAAACCTTTAGAAAAGGTGGCAGACATGGCATGTGATTGAGCCAATGGTAGGAAGAGCAGCAGCAACAACATTGGATGATAGTCCCCTAAAATTCTTCTTATGTGCTCTCCCCAATTTTAGACAATGTGTTTTCCAATGTGCTTGAAGAGAATCATCCTTAGCACCAACTGTAAGACCCATAATTTTAAATTCTAATTTATGTATTTTGGGGAATTTTGTGCTGAATTTCTGAGGCTTTTTAGCCAATTTTATGGCATTTTTTTGAGTTAAATGCTAAAAATATTTTTGGAGACCCTATTAAAATTATTCGTCGATCAATAATTTTATTTCATTACGGTGAATCATTTGTCGAAAAAAAAAATTATGAGATGCATCATTTTTCAGAAAAATTCATCTGTCCATTAAATTGTGGCGAGAGTAGATATTTTTCTAAAAAAAGTGATTTGTGACGTGATGTGAGATGACAGATTTAATGATGACTTTTATAAAAAAAATATCTAGATATTTGTAAATATCTAGATATTTATTTAGATATTTATTATTATTATTATTATATATGCATATGAAAGGCAAGAAGGAAAAGAAAACTTTTCCCTGTTACACATTCTCCCTCCATCTTTCTTATTCTCTCTCTCTGTTTGAAGAAAACAAAAAGATCAAAGTGTTGGTTTTGAAAAGAAAACAAACATAAACCTCAATTTATATACTAGATCTAAACTTCCATTCGAGAAATGACATAAGAGAAAGTTGTTCATTGCCACGCTACGGTGCTAGTGAGATAGTTTTCGACGCGACGTCACGAACTAAAATTTTACCGGAATTAATTACGGTACCGGAATTAATTACGGTACCGGAATTAATTACGGTACCGTAATCGGGTGTTAGAGCTATCGTTAATGTAAGGGCTCCTTCCAAACTTTTAGTTTGCATTAGGACATTATTTGTGATTTTGTAGAAAAGAAATTTGATGTATTTGATGTGTGAATTTGTAGAAATTGAATTTAATGTGATTATGTGAGATTTAGTGAAATTTAAATTTGATGTGTGGTTTATGGTGATCGATATTTGATGTGATTTATACGTTCATTATTAGTATTATGAATTTTTTTAGATGTGATATATTTTCAGATTTTGTGGAAAATGAATTGATAAAATTTGGTGGTTTATGTGTAAAAATATGGAGTTTTGAAATTGGGTGAGTTAGGTTTGAATTGTTGAAATTTAATTGAGGTGTTATATGTGTGTTGTGGAATTGAATTGATTGTTGTTGGTGTGAATTGGCGGTAATTAAATTTGATGAGTTTGAGTTACGTAATGAGTTTTTTTCAAATACATGAGTTTGAACTGAAATTGAAATGTTACAAAGAAATTAGTGTTGTTAAAGTTGTAAAAAGATTCAAATTTTAACTAAGTTAAAGAGTTTGAGTAAAAAGATAGATTAAAATTAAAAAGGGTTAGAGTTTAAAATGTTACTATTTTAATTATTCTTGAACTGAGTTTAAAATGGAAAAAAAAATTAGAGTATTTCATCAACTCAAAATTTTTGGTGCTTTAATAGTCGAGTGTGTGTATGTGAAATTTGAACAATATTTGTTTTATTTAGTTTTAACTAAATAATATAGATTATTTGGTTTTAAAAGTTTGGTGTGTTTGGATTAGTTTTATTGTGAACAAATTGTTATAAATATTCATGTTTATGTAGTTAGCTCCTTGAGTCTCGAAAAGGAATCGAGACCGTTGGCACCGAGTTCGCGGTGGGGAAGAACTCTAATATATTAATGTTATTGTGGTGATTTATGGTTGAAAATTTTAGAGATTGAATATGATGATTAATTTTTGATAATTTTGGTGATTTATGTTAGGTGAAATTGATGTGTTCATAATTAATATTATGAATTTTTGAGATGAAATTTATGTGTGACTTGGTGGAAAATGAATTTAATTCAATTTAGGTGTGAATGGAATTTGGAGATGTGATTTATGTGTGGTTGTGGAAATTTTAATTGGTGTGAATAAATATGTTTGAGTATGCTCTGTGTTGTGTCTGAAAAATCATTAGTGTTAAATGAGTATTAAAAATGGGGAATCCTTTAATAGTTGCATTTGCTTAATGATTGTGGTGAAAAGAGTCAAAGTATGTTCATGCATTTCATAGTACATGGTTACCGCGATGGGGCCATGGTGATAGTGGTGACCGTGATGGGCCACGGGATGATTCCATGTGAATTTGTGGCTCATCTTATCCTTGTGGGGATTGTCGTGTCGTGCTGATCTGTGAGAGATTGCACTCTAGAATATGCTGATCTGTGAGTGATTGCACTCTAGAAAATTGTGTTGGTCTGTGAGCGACTGCACTGTTGTATGTCGTGCTGATCTGTGAGAGACTGCACGCTAGTAACTTGTGCTGATCCGTGAGAGATTGCACCTCGGTAATTAGTACTGGTCTGTGAGAGGCTGTACAATTAAGATTTACGCCCCTGGAGAAGGGTTTTGGTTTGGAATTTCGGAATGATGCATTTTGGCATATACGCATTACATTAGGGTGCTTGGCACGCGAGTCATGTTTGTTATACTTTGATGATTGTATATACATATTCAGTTGTTGTTGTGATTTATCGTAATTGCTTTGAGGTGTGAAGTTGGGTTGATTATGTTTTGATGTATTTATGTGTTCATAATTGATTTAATGAATATTCGATGTGTGATTGAGGCGTGAATTGTGGAGATTGATTTGGTGTTAATTATGTGTTCATAATTGATAATATTAGTGTTTGAAGTGTTGATTGATTCAAAGCCATTTTAGAACTCAAAATCTGCATTTTCTCAGTTGTTTTCGGCTACAACAGTGTAGTTTGGTAAAACTTCATTTTTCAACATCGTTTATGCATTTTTGGACATATGAAAAAAACCCTTTCCAGGAGTATGCTAAGACGAAAGGTTATTTTGTGCATTTGAAAATATAAGAATTTTTTTATGTGATGTTTGTTAATTTCGGTTGGTGACCTTTACAATTATTGTGGAAATATGGGCTTTGCCCTCATATGAGAACCAGGATCATCCTATCGGTTAGTACCCTGGAGATGGGAAAGTAGTTAGTCATACCTGACCGAAGCTATGTCAGAAGGATCTTGCGGGGATTATGGAATTCACCCGGGTTGTGTAGTTTTTGTAGCATGATCAGATTAGGTTGTTGTAGAAGGACTAGATGACTTTCTTTTGTGATTGTATTTATTTTATTTTGGAAGATTGTATCTATGATTAAACTAATTGATGACTTTTATTTTGATGGGTCCATGTATCACTTCTTGATGTGACATGAGGGGGGAGTTAAAATTCTTAGGGCAGGTCTCCGAAAATACGCCAAGAGTATGTGCTATGTCTGATAGGTCTAATAGCCCCGTCGTATTTTTCTATTTAAATGCTTTGGATTTTGTTTCAAAAACTATTTCCGCTGTTTGTAAATATTGTTGACTTTTGTCTTTGTGTTACGACTTAAATATTTATCCAAAAGTATCTGCTTTGTTTATTTCTTTGTTTTAAAAAAATATATACTCACGCTTTTAAAAATCGAGGTGTTACACCAACCATAACAAATAATAACAGGAAAACACGACAAACACAATCACTGAGACAAAATAAATTAAGGATAATCTGGTGCTATGCAAGCACGATTTCTCCTCCTACATACGTCTTTTTCGCCGATCCCACCGTTGAAGACAATGACTTGAATAATGCAAACCCTATGTCCAAAAATCAGCCCGATCCAACAATTAACGAATGTGCAATCGATGTTTTTGTAGACTCATTTAACTAAATCGTGAATAGGGATGCTCTTCTCTTTTCTCTTTTGGTGGTTGCCTTTCCTATCAAAATAGTCTCTCTCTCTTATTTATAGTAGATCTCAAAATCAACCAAAGCTCTTTGGTACCATGTTAACAATGGAAAGAGGAAGAAGAGAGACAATCCCTCTAGGGTTTCATAACATAAAATGAACCAAACATAAGTTAATAGGGTTACAATGAGTATACATAAAGGAGAATATAAATGTCTAAAATACCCTTACTACTAATATATAATAACACTATCTAACAGTTAAAACGAAAAATGTAACACCCCGTTTTTCAAAGCGAGGGTGTATTTTTTTTTTCAAAAGGAATTAAAATAAAACAGAGGAATGAATAAGATAAACACCTTTGAATAAATAATTAAGTCATTAAAATTTAACAAGCAGCGGAAAAGTTTCTCAAAGTATGAATCCAAAGTATTTACACAATAATAAGTGATACATGGACTCGTCAAAATAAGATGTCATCCTGAAAATAGTAGTGATGATATAGTCTTCCAATTTTAAAAAAAAACCACAATTCAAAATAAAGACATATGTTCCCTCTATGTCATCCTAATCTGATCATTCTACCAAAAAGCTAAACACCCTGAGTGATCACCACGCGCCCCGTAGGATCCTCCTAACATAGCTCCAGTCAAGCATTCCCATCCACAGGGTACGAACCGGTAGGATTGTCCTGGCTCTCATCTGAGGGCAAAGCCCAAATTTCTACAATAATTGTAAAGGGTCACCAACCGAAATTAACATTTAATACATAACATTTAAGATTTTAAATGCATAAATAACCTTTCCACTAAGCATGCACCTTGAAAGGATTTTCCATATGCTAAAAGTTCATGTAATGCTTGCCCAAAATCAAAATGAGGATTTACATTGAGCCAATTGATTGGCCAAATCGATTTCCTAAAGTTATTTTAGTGAAACTAAACTTTGAACTCACATCAATCGATTAGGGAAATCGATTGATGAAAGTCTGAGCCCCTGGATTGCCAAATCGATTGGGCAACTCGATTTTGTGTAAGACAAAGCCCCTTTGTTGAATCTAATCGATTGGGCAAATCAATTTCGTGCAAGACAGAGCCCCTGTATTGAATCCAATCGATTGGGCAAATCGATTTCGTGCAAGACAGAGCCCCTATATTGAATCCAATCGATTGGGCAAATCGATTTCCTGAAAGACAGGGCCCTAGTAATGGATCCACATCGATTTTCTGAATCGATTTCTCACTGTTTCTGAGAAAACTCTTTACCAAATCGATTGGGTAAATCGATTTCCCTGTCAATTCTTCCAAAATTACATAATCAAACTCATACACATTCATACCCAACTCCAAATCTTAACACTTAGCAATTTCCACACATTCACTACAACATCATGAACTTCAAAATAGTTTTACATTCAACATGTTATCACATAATTCCAAGACATAACACTTAGCATTTATAACACCATCACTACAACATCATGAGTTTCGAAACGGTTTTACAATCAATTTCACTTAGACACCATTTGTTCCAAAACATAGACACTTAGTACAATCATCACAATCACAATGTCATCTCAAGTTCAAACATTCAATCATGCACTTGAATCAAACACGACTCGTGTGTCAAGCACCCTAATGCAATGCTTATATGCCAAAATGCATGGACTCGGAATTCCAAACCAAAACCCTCCTCGAAGGGCCGTAAATCATAATTGTACCGCCTCTCGCAGGCAAAGTACCAATTACCGAGATGCCACCTATCATGGGTCAGCACGATTTACTAAAAAGCGTAAATCGTAAACGTACCACCTATCACGGATCAGTACTGTTTACCTAGGTGCCACCTATCACGGGTCAGCACGATTTACTAAAAGAAAAAGCGTAAGTCATAAATGTACCGCTTATCATAGGCCAAAGTACTATTTACCGAGGTGTCACCTATCACGGGTCAGCACAACTTACCAAAAAGTAAACCGTAAATATACCACCTATCACGGGTCAGCACAATTTACCATAATGAAATGCATGAGCATACACCGACTTGATCCACAACAATCGTTAAGTAAATGCAGATATTAAAAGATTCCCCATTTTTAATACTCATTTAACTTAAAAGAATTTCACGCCAAACATTAAGCAAACAGACATATTAAGAGATTCCCTATTCTCAATATTCTTTTAACTTAAACGATTTTCAAAACAACATTAGGTAACCAAGACATTAAGAGATTCCCCATTCTTAACGCCCAGTTAACTTAAACGATATTCAAAACAACATTAACTAACCAAGTTATTTAGAGATTCCCCATTCTTAATATTCAGTTAACTTAAATGATTTTCACAAACACACATTAAGTAAACAAGACATTAAGAGATTCCCCATTCTTAATACTCGTCTAACTTAATGGTTTTCAATTTCCACACAAAACAGCTCAAACATATTATGAAATTCAATCCATGATTCACAGGAAAACATAACCATTCATTTCTCCACAAAATCGTTTTCACGACAACATTAAGTAAACACAGACATTAAGAGGTTCCCCATTCTTAATACTCGTTTAACTCTAATGGTTTTCAAATTTCACACAGAACAACTCAAACATTTTATCCATAAACATATCCCATTTCATCAGTATTAATTAAGAACGCGTCAAATACGACGAACACAGATCAACACAACATACCACTCAAATACATCAAATTTGATTTACTCAAAACATACACAATTGAGTTAAATTCATTTTCCCCAAAACAATACTCTAACCCTAACGAAATTGAGTAATGGATGGTCAGATAAAAGCTTTACAGAATTACTAACACTCATAAAAGATATGTTACCAGATGATAATGAACTTCCCAATCGAACCTATGAGGCTAAACGGATTTTGTGTTCTATTAGCATGAGTTACGAAAGGATTCATGCGTGTCCTAACGATTGCATTTTATTTTGAAATGAATACGACCTACTTAAGGCGTGTCTGAAATGCAATGTCTCTCGATATAAGAAGAAAGAATCTACCCCAGCAAAAGTCGTGTGGTATTTTCCTATAATACCAAGATTTAGGCGTATGTATTGCAGTGAAGAAGATTCAAAACACTTGACATGGCATGCAGATGAAAGATTACGAGATGGAATGTTTCGACACCCTGCAGACCACGATGGGCAAAAATTGATCACGAGTATCCTGAATTTGGGATAGAGTCAAGAAATCTAAGACTTGCACTTTCTATTGATGGAATGAATCCACATGGTCTTCAAAGCATCTCACACAGCACGTGGCCTATGATTTTGGTAATATATAACCTACCTCCATGGTTATGTATGAAGCGTAAGTTTATGATGTTGTCTCTGTTAATTTATGGACCCAAACAACCAGGGAATGATATCGACGTATACTTGACTCCTCTAATCGAAGATTTAAAACGTATGTGGGAGACAGGTGTGGAAGTTTATGACGGGTATAAGAAAGAATGTTTCAATTTGAGGGCTATGTTGTTCGGCACAATTAATGATTTTCCAGCATATGGTAATTTATCATGATATAGCATTAAAGGTCAGTGTGCATGTCCTATATGTGAAGAGAGTACAAATTGGATGCGGTTGAAACATTATAAGAAGAATGTGTTTCTTGGACATCGTAGATTTTTACCTTATAGTCATCAGTATCGTGGGTGGAGAATTGCATTCAATGGAAAATCAGAGGAAGGTAAAGCTCCTTTAGCATCGACTGGATATCAAATACTTGAAAAAGTACAAGGAATGACTAATAAATTTGGCAAACCTTTTGCGGGAGAGCTAGTCAAATCTGGGTGGAAGAAAAAGTCAATTTTCTTTGAATTGCCATATTGGAAGTCATTGTATATAAGACATTTCCTTGATGTGATGCATATTGAAAAAAATGTATTTGATAGTGTTATTGGTACATTACTCAATGTTCCAGGAAAGTCTAAAGATGGCATCAACGCAAGATTGGACTTGGTCGATATGGGAATAATCGCACATATCTACCTCCAGCCGCTCATACTCTATCTAGAAAGGAAAAAATTGTTTTATGTAAATTTCTACACGAAGTTAAAGTTCCAGAAGGATACTCTTCGAACATTAAAAATTTGGTTTGTATGAAAGGCCTCAAGTTAAAAGGTTTAAAGACCCATGATTGTCATATTCTAATGGAGCATTTGCTACCAATAGGTATACGTTCCATTTTACCTGAAAAAGTTCGACTAGCCTTAACTAGATTATGTTTCTTCTTCAAGGAAATTTGTAGTAAAGTGATCGACCCTCAGAAATTACCGACATTGCAGAGGGAAATTATTGTTACTTTGTGTGAGCTTGAAATGTATTTCCAACCATCGTGTTTTGATATAATGGTTCACCTTACTGTTCATCTGGTTAAGGAGACACAACTTTGTGGGCCAGCTTATATGAGATGGATGTATCCGATAGAACAATATATGAAAATATTAAAAGGGTACGTAAAAAGTAGAAGTCGACCAGAAGGTTGTATTGCTGAACGATACATTGTTGAAGAGGCTGCTGAATTTTGTACTAAATATCTGTCCAATGTTGAATCCATAGGGCTTCCCATGTCTCGTCATTCGGGAAGAATATCAGGAGAAGGGATAATTGGAAGGAGACTGCTGACTATATCAAGGACAAAATGGGAGCAGGCACAATTGTATGTTCTGCACAATGATGATGAGGTTCAACCGTATGTTACAATACACATGGATCAGTTATCGCGTTTGAACATGAATAGGAATCAAAATTGGATAACTCGAGAGCACAATCGAAGTTTTATAGAATGGTTAAAAAATCACATAAAGTCAAAATTTGATATAGACCCCGGATCAATTTCACAGAGATTGAGGTGGCTAGCAAATGGTCCAAGCTTACATGTCTTTTCTTACACCGGTTATGTTATTAACGGCTACACATTTTATACCAAAGAACAAGATAATCAGACCACTATGCAAAATAGTGGAGTCACTCTCGTAGCTGAAGCGATGCATGTCTCTAGTGCAAAAGACAAAAACCCAATATATGCAAATCTATCATATTTTGGGGTTATCGAGCGCATGTGGGAGTTAGACTACACAATGTTTCGTGTTCCCATATTTGGTTGCAAGTGGGTCGATAATAATAATGGCGTTCGGATTGATGAGTCAGGATTCTTGCTTGTTGATTTTAATAAGGTCAGATACAAAGACGAGCCTTTTATTTTAGCGTCGCAAGCTCAACAAGTGTTTTATGTCACTGATCCTTCTGATGATAAATGGTTTGTTGTCCTATCAACCAATAAAATAAGTGATGATAACAATAATGATGAAGATGTTGGTAATGATCTTTTATTTGCAACATCACAACAACCACATGAAATTGATTCAACTGATGATGGTTTATATCTTAGAGATGATCATGACGAGGGAATTTGGATTAATCCATCGTTTCGTATTGTAAATGGACAAACAAATGTGAATCCCACCAGGAAAAGAAGAAGGGCATCTTAATGTACATGTTTAATCGTTTTATATAAGCCATGCATGTATTCTGAATTATTGTTGTAATCTGAATTATTGTTCTATTCTGGTTTTATTGTTGTAATCTGAATTATTGTAATCTGAATTATTGTTCTATTCTGGTTTTATTGAATTATTGTGGTATTATAATCTGAATTATTCTGGTTCGATTCTTGTTTTATTGTTGTCTAAGAAGGCAAGCATAACCAGTGATTCAATTAGGAGTTAAGTATTTGGCTTTTGGATAGTTGGATGGGGGATAAGGGTCTTTGGTGAAGTGCATGTTTATGTAAATTTGGACAATTTCAATTCTTAAAAAAGTGCATGCCTTTTACAGCGCTTTTTATAAAAAGCGCTGTAAAAGGCCCTTTTAAAAATAAAATAATGAGACAATTTACAGCGCTCTTCTTACCAAGCGCTGTAAAAGGCCCTTTTAAAAGGCCCTTTTACAGCGCTTACATCAACAAGCGCTGTAAAAGACTCTTGTAGTTTAAAAACGCTTACATTTACGAAGTTCACTTAATTCATGATTCGAACCGAGGCCTTCCAAGTGTGACAACGTAGATGGGTATTTAACGTATAAGTATATAACAATTTTTACAATATATGACATTAAATAATTAATTTGTTAATATATTAATGTGTTAAATAATTAATTCTTCAGATAATTAATGTGTTAATATATTAAATATTAAATAATTAATATATGACATTAAATAATTAATGTGTTAAATAATTAATTCTTTAAAAATAATATTCATCAGATACCTAACATGACTTTCTCTAACAGGATATTCTTCAAACACCTTGTACGCATCATTGGAATCCCCAAAAACACATTGTTAATAAAAACATCAGACCCATTGTTAACAAAAACATCAGACACATTGTTAACAAACCCATTTTTCGCAACATGGCAATGAACCTGAAGATCAAGTTACGATTTAAGAATGAAAGGGAATGTAAAGAGATAAAAAGGGTGTTGAGGTGGAGATTGAAAGAGTAAGCTTTGATGTTTGCGAAGAAGATGCATAAAAGGACTTTGAGGTGGAGTTTGGTGAAGAGGAAGATATTTTGGTGGTGACCAGTTACTACTATGTGGGTTTTGCAGAGCTTGTTTAAAAAATAACATAACAAAACACAAAAATAACTTAATAAGGCCTTTTACAGCGCTTCTTTTAACAAGCGCTGTAAAAGGCTTTTAAAAAAAACATTATATAACATACTAAAACAATGAGGTCTTTTACAGTGCTTATTGGGATAAGCGCTGTAAAAGAGTCTTTGAAAAAATTAAATAAGGACGCTTTTTACAGCGCTTCTTTTAACAAGCGCTGTAAAAGGCTTTTAAAAAAAACATTATATAACATACTAAAACAATGAAGTTTTTTACAGCGCTTGTTGGGATAAGCGCTGTAAAAGAGTCTTTTAAAAATTTAAATAAGGACGCCGTTTACAGCGCTTTTATAACAAGCGCTGTAAAAGGCTTAGGCCTTTTAGAGCGCTCTTTGTAAAAGCGCTGTAAAAGGGTTATAAAAAAGAGCTGTAAAAGGGTTATATATATAATAGTAACCTCTCCAGTTTCCTCTTCATTACGTAAACTACACTATCAAAGCAACCTTCATCTTTCTTCTCTTCTTTTGCAAACCATATAATCCTGTCCATTACGAACTGTATTCCACGATCATCTACTTCATTTCGATCCTTATTTCCATCCATGATCATTTTGAACCTTATATTTTCATTGAAATACGTAACCCTCATTACGTATTTCTTCAAAACCGTTTTTCTGTGAACTTTATTGCTGTGAAATTTCTCTGTTCGCTCTTTTCTTTGCATTTCATCTTTCTTCGAACCATTATTCAGGTATTGATGTTATTTATTTTTTGTAATCATTAAAATGCATGTTGAGCTTGTTTAAAATATATATACTGATACATGTTGAGCTTGTTTAGAATAATGCATGATGCATGTTGAGCTTGTTGATGTTATACTAAACTACATGTTGAACTTGTTGTAGTTAAATGGATACAAACAAAGAAATAGAATGTCAAAATGATGAAGTTGGCACCAGTAAGACTTATGAAAATGAAGTCAAACGTGGTGCAACTATAATGCAAAATGTGATTAAAGCAAGGAGCAATGGCACCAAGTTTGAGGTAATACTATACTATACTCTGTTTGCTGTGTATTTTTTTAGGTTTTTTTAATAGCATGTACTTACTATATGAGTTTATTAGGTTGGATGGAATGAAAGTGGTCAACCAATTGACCCCAACAGCTCAATGTTTGTAAGTTACATTGGGGCTGTTGTTCGACAAAATATTCCAATTACGATTGATGATTGGAGAGATAAGGCGTTGAAGGATGTCAAAGATATACTATGGAATGACATTCAAGTAAGTTTTTTGATTCACTCTTTCGTTATTTATAAATTTTTTTTCATTGAAATACTTTACTTAGTCAAACTATATCTTTATTTCGATTGCAGGCTACTTTTGTTCTTAATGAGGTGAGAAAGAGTTATGTATTGAGAGTTGCTGGGAAAATCCGCCGTTGCTGCTCCTAAATTGAGTCAGCCATGCCTTGGTAAATACGGGGCGTGTCTTGACATCCAAGTAAAAAAGAACATGGGCAGCAGTGATGATCCGCGCATCGTACCCATGAATAAAGATATAGTCGGAGATGAGTATGATGAATTTATCGAAAAGGAGCACATATACGAACTTCTCGAACATAAGGAGCTCAATGCTACTGTAATGAGCTTGTACATAAGGTAAAAAATACTTTTAATTTAATTGCATTTATTGGTAATTAATTAAATGTATTGGTAATTAATCTAGTTTAAAATTTTCATTGAAGATTTTTGTACGAGAAGGTCGTGTGCACGATGAAATTGTCAAATAAATACTCATTCTTGTCTCCGCACAAGATATCGATGTGGAAACTCGATCCAGACAATGTAAAGAAATATATTGTAGATATGTTATTAGCAAATAAAGAAAAGGATAAATTGTTCTTGGCACCATATAATTCAGGGTACGAAATTTTATCTTTCTTAATTGATGACCATTTAATT
This sequence comes from Cicer judaicum, assembly GCA_037974835.1. Classification (NCBI taxonomy): domain Eukaryota; kingdom Viridiplantae; phylum Streptophyta; class Magnoliopsida; order Fabales; family Fabaceae; genus Cicer; species Cicer judaicum. Next base: position 1,924,050 of record JBBPBS010000417.1, read on the forward strand.
TATTAGTTGTGTATAAACAATTTATTTTATTAGTTGCTTAACCAATTTTTTTTGTTGTAGGGCACATTGGGTGCTATTTGCAATCAACGGGGTCTCTGAAGTTATATACTATTTGGATCCCGTGCATGGCGATTACAACAATCACTCCGAAGTAAAGACTATGCTCGACACGTAAGTAATATTCATTTATTTCTTACATATATATATATATATAATGTGTTTGTTCATGCTATAATAATCACATTTATTCATTCGATAGTGCCTTAAAAGTTTATCGAGCTCAAAGAGGTGCTATAGTGTCGAAGCAAAAGTCTAATAACATTACATGGATCCCAATAAAGTGCCCTCGTCAAACAAACAACATCGACTATGGGTACTACGTATTAAGATTCATGAAGGAGATTGTTGTCAAGAATAAAACTATTATCCCAGAAACGGTACGGTATTTTCATTAAATGTTTCCATATATAAATTATCTATATATTTGATACTAACTTAATATAATATGTTCAATTTTTATATTGCAGTGGTTTGACAATTCCTGTCCATCATATTCTAAGCAAGATCTTATGGAATTAAAGGAAGAATGGTGTCAATATGTGCTTGAAATTAAAATTATTTGATTTTCTAGGAAATAGCATGCTGTTGGGCAAGGGATCTGAATATTATATGGTAGCTAGTGCATATTATGTATATTTTTTTAGTTATTATATGTATATGATCATAGGACAATATATAAACATGCATGTGAATATGTTGTAAATTAGGTTCAATGTATATGTAGCTACTTATGTTGTAAAATACTGTGTTACATGGTAATATATACAGGTTACATATTGTGTGAACTACTTGTGAATTGTTGGATATTTGCCTATTTTTGATATTATTGACAAACATACATCATTAAATATATCTAACATTTGTAAACTGAGAAAAATTTCAGGATCAACAACTCAACCCTACAAACTTGAGACAATTGCTTGGAACTTAAGAAATCAACAAAAGCTTGAAGATTCACAGGCAAATCGATTGGTCAAATCGATTCTGTAACAGGGTTGAATGCAATTATGCAGTCTGGAAGTAAGCAATCGATTGGCAAAATCGATTTGCACAATAAAGCCTGATATCAATCGATTAGGCAAATCGATTGGTACATCTATCAGAAAAGAAATTGTGCAAGTCAGAGAGCTTGTTAGTCTCAAATCGATTGGGCAAATCGATTGGTTAATTTTCCAGGACTGAACTGATTGCTCACATCGATTGGACAAATCGATTGGTATATTTACTGAAATTAAAATGTGCAAGTCAGTAGCCTGTCTTGTATTCAAATCGATTTGGTACATCGATTGAGCCAATCATATCAGTGTTGATATTTGTCTATATCGATTGGGATAATCGATTTCGAAAGTCACAGAGCCAAACCAAAAGTGAGCAAATCGATTGGACACATCGATTTACCCAAATCTACTTCAAAACAGAGTTGGTCTGGGACATACGCAATCGATTATCACAATCCACTAAATCATTTATGTTGAAATAAGTTTGGCATCAATCGACTAGGTAAATCGATTGAATGAACCAAATAATAAAATGAGCTTCAAACTTAAATCCACAATTGATTGGGAACATCGATTATGTTATTTAAAATCAATTATGTATCTTGTCAAATCGATTGGGCAAATCGATTGATGTGAACCACTGTGTCTCTGGAACCAGTGAAATCGACTGACCGATTCGATTGGTACGAATGTTTTTAGAAATAGTGATGGATTAACGATTATGTATATAGTTGCATCGATTGAACACATCGATTGTTTTGATCTCGTTGTTGGAACAAAACACTACAAATCGATTGTGCACATCGATTCATATATAAACATTCATCCAAGTCTGAAGAACTCAGGTAAACTAATCGATTAGGTAAATCGATTAGTATGTGCAGTTTCAAGATTCAAGAAAAACAAGATTCGCGAAATCGATTGGACAAATCGATTAGCCTGCTTTATTACTTTAAGAAATCGATTGGCCAAATCGATTGACATGTTGTTTTTCCTGAAACTATATAAACTGCATTTACTCATTTCTTCTCATAACACCAATAATAATCATAACAACCATACTCATACCACAGTGATAACAACTGAAAATATTACAATCCTTTCTCAACTGATATTACTTTGAATATCTTTTTCAGCCTTAAACAATTTACATTGGTAATCAACAAGGATTGAAAAAGACAACAATTGAGAAAGATAGCTTTGAGAAGAATGAAGATCAAGAACGTTGTATATTTGATCATTTGCAATTTCTGTAATTCAAATTTTGTAACCAAATTACTTTGAGAAAATCCAGTTACAACTGGTAGTGATCTTTTGTGATTGAGGGATCTCATCAAAAGGACACTTGACTGAAATCTTGGAAGAGTTTGTGGGAGATAAACTCTAGGATTCAGGGAGAGAAGACTAGAATATAAAAGAATAGTTTAAGATTGATAGGCGAGGAGCTGGAACATCTGTAAACTGATTCTAAGACATTCTAGTGGAAAAGGCTAAGATCGGGTTTGATTTTAGGACTGGATGTAGGCCGTCATGAAGCGGCTGAACCAGTATAAATATCTGCGTACACTTTTCTTTCCCTTATCTCTTTTTGATTTCTACAATTATAGTGTTCTTGATATTGATTGAATGCATGATAAAGATTCTGTGTTAGATAGCTTTACATGACAAATTGTTTTGACATGGCTGCATGAAAATCAATATTCTAAATACAAACTGTTTTGATGCACTTCTCCATATAATCAATAACTGATATTACCTGACATTCTTTAAACAAATGCTGATGAAACATGGTTATGGCATAAACGTATTGCACACATTCATATTGGTCATTTGAATAGACTTGTTAGCAAACAACTATTCATAGGACTCCCTGACAAGAAGTTTACTAAGGATAGGCTATGTGATGCTTGTGAACAAAGTAAACTTGTCAAAACCTCTTTTCCCCCAGTAAACTTGGTCAAAACCGATAGGGTTTTGCAGCTGCTTCATATGGATCTCTTTGGTCCTTCTCAAGTGAGAAGTTTTGGTGGCAATTTTTATGGTTTTGTACTAATCGATGATTATTCCAGATTCACATGGACATTCTTTCTGACTCATAAAAGTGAAGCTTTTTCTGTTTTTAAAAAGTTTGCAAATCTGGTACAAAATGAAACAAGTCAGAAAATTATGTCTATCAAAAGCGATCATGGAGGAGAGTTCCAAAATGATGCTTTTGATACATATTGTGAACAAAATGGTATTCATCACATGTACTCAGCCCCTAGGACACCACAGCAAAATGGTGTAGTTGAAAGGAAAAATAGGTCTTTGGAGGAATTAGCTAGGACCATGCTTAAAGACTCTAAGGTACCTAAATTTTTCTGGGCTGATGCAGTTAGTACTGCCACATATGTTGTCAACAGGGTCTTGATTAGACCAATCCTTAGGAAATCTCCATACGAGTTATATAAGGGTAGAAAGCCAAATATTTCTTACTTTAGAGTTTTTGGGTGTAAGTGCTTTGTTTTGAACAATGGTAAGGAACACCTGGGTAAGTATGATCCTAAGGCAGATGAGGGTATCTTTCTAGGTTATTCCCAAACTAGCAAAACCTACAGAATCTACAATAAAAGAACAAAGACTATAGAAGAGTCAGTTCATGTAAAGTTTGATGAATTTTTCAAAGAAAACATGAACAAAACTCCTTCTATAGTTGATGCATCTTTGGATGATAATGTAGAATCTGAACCATTAGAACCAGAGGTAGTTGCAACCCAATCCAATAGTGACTGTGTTGAACCTGTTGCAGTAGATGAGTTACCTAAGGAGTGGAAGTTCAATAGAAACCATCCCATAGATAACATCATAGGGGACATCTCTAGAGGAGTGGCAATAAGGAGAAACCTTAGTCATTTCTGTAACCGTACAACTTTTGTATCTTAGATTGAACCTAAGAACATTAAGGAAGCCTTACTAGATAGTGAGTGGATACTTGTTATGCAAGAGGAGTTGAACCAATTTGAGAGAAACCAAGTGTGGATTCTAGTACCTAAACTAGAAGGTAAACACATCATAGGAACAAGATGGGTGTTTAGAAACAAACTGGATGAGAATGGTGTGATCACTAGAAACAAATCTAGGCTAGTGGCCAAGGGTTACAATCAGGAAGAAGGGATAGATTTTGATGAAACCTATGCCCCTGTAGCTAGGTTAGAAGCCATTAGAATTCTGCTGGCTTTTGCGTGTATCATGGACTTCAAACTTTATCAAATGGATGTGAAAAGCGCATTTCTCAATGGTGACATCCAAGAAGAAGTGTTTGTTAGCCAAACCCTTGGTTTTGAAAATCCTGATTTTCCTAATCATGTGTACAAGCTAACAAAGGCTCTCTATGGATTGAAACAAGCTCCTAGAGCTTGGTATGAGAAACTTAGCACTTTCCTCATTCAACAAAACTTTGTAAGAGGCAATTTTGATAAAACTCTTTTTATAAAAACTAATGAAAATGATATATTGCTGGTCCAAATTTATGTTGATGACATAATATTTGGATCAACCAATAACAAGCTTTGCAAAGACTTTGAAAATTTAATGAAAGGTAAATTTGAAATGTCTATGATGGGAGAACTCTCCTATTTTCTGGGATTTCAAATTAATCAAAGCAAGCTTGGAATCTTCATTAGCCAAACAAAATATTGCAATGATTTAATAAAGAAGTTTTGTTTTGATAAATACAAATCCATTGATACACCTATGAGTTCAGCTAGCAACCTAGATAGGGATGAGATGGGAAAACCAGTAGATATTTCCAAGTATAGGAGCATGATAGGATCTTTACTGTACCTTACTGCAAGCAGGCCTGACATTATGTTCAGTGTTTGTTTGTGTGCCAGGTTTCAGTCAAATCCAAAGGAATCTCATCTTAGCACAGTTAAGAGGATTTTCCGGTATCTTATAGGAACTAGGAATCTCGGCTTATGGTACCCCAGAGGATCTACATGTTCATTGGTTGGTTTTTCAGACTCAGATTTTGCTAGATGTAAGTTGGATAGGAAGAGTACTTCAGGCACTTGTCACCTACTTGGAAACTCTCTTGTATCATGGTTTAGCAAGAAGCAAACGAGTATTGCACTTTCTACTACCGAAGCGGAATACATAGCAGCCAGGAGCTGTTGTGCTCAGATTCTGTGGATGAAACAACACTTATTGGACTTTGCTGTGGACTTAGGAACCGTGCCTATCATGTGTGATAACACAAGTGCAATATGTATCACTAAGAATCCAGTAATGCACTCCAGAACCAAGCACATTGAAATTCGGCATCACTTTATTCGAGATCAGTTTCAAAGTGGGAATATTAAGCTGGAATATATCAATACAACTGAGCAGTTAGCAGACATATTCACCAAAGCCTTGCCAAAGGAGAGCTTCCATTACATCAGGATGAAACTGGGCATAATAGATCCAAGTGAGATCTGAATTATGTGCCAAATCGATTTGGCAAATCGATTTGACCCATAATATATCTATTTGTCTCAGTTTGAACACTCAAAATTGATTAGCGTAATCGATTTAGCCTATTATGTATGAGAATTCAAGTGAAAGTAATCGATTTGGATAACCGATGCTGATAGAAGTTACATTCTGGACTGATATGACAGAGAAATGAATCATCTCGAAATCGATTTGGGAAATCGATGTACAATGTATCAATCGATTTGGGAAATCGATGCTGATATGGATTGTTTTTCTGAACTGTTACTTGGTGTTACTGGACTGGCTCGAAATCAATTTGGGAAATCGATTTGGTAACTACTAATCGATTAGGGCAATCGATTAGCAATATTACCGTTGAACTTTTTACTAGCCGTTACAGTACTTATTACCTTTCACCTCTTTCACTTCCCCAGCAACGGTACGCCAAATCGATTGACTCAATCGCTTTGCACTTCAGAAAGTATATAAACAACAGTGTTCAATCGATTTCAGTCACAGTTAACCCACTCTCAATCGATTTTGCCTCAGAAATTCACACTTTCTCCTTGTGTTTGAATCTCAGTTCATCTCTTCTCTCAATCCTAAACCTTACCATCTCACACACACTAAAATGGCAAGAGTGAAGCAAACTCAATCAAGAACTCCATCTCCATCATCATCATCATCAAGTGGTAGAACTTCATCACCTCCTCCAACCTTGAAAAAAAGAGTACCAATTCCTACTCATAAGATTCTAGCCAAAGATAAAGGAAAGGGCATTGCCATTGATCAAGGAAAGAACAACAAGAGAAAAGAGCCGCCTACGGAAAAGCTTCTTGCTGATGCAATGAAGGAGATTGCCAGTGAGAAGAAGAAGAAAAACAGCACTTCTTCTCCTCCTCCCAAGAAGGCTCCTGCAAAATCTAAACCTGCAGAAGTATCTGATTTGCCTCCTTCTTTTCTCAAACGGAAGATACACGAAGCACGCTACATGGACTTCGCCTATTTCGACGAAGACGGATTCACCTTCCAAGATCATCTACGGTTTCACGGTTTAGAAGCCTTCCTCTCATGCTCACTCGATTCATATCCTAACTTGGTTAGGGCCTTCTACTCATTCTTCAAAATGAGTGAAGTGGGATTCAAAGCTACTGTCAAAGGAAAGAAGATTTCCATGACCTTTGAGGAGTTCTCGAGTCTCTCGGGACTGCCTTATCATGGAAACTCTGTGGATGGATGCTTCGAAGCCGACGCTGCTGATGAAGGCTGGGAAGCATCTCTGGATCGTCATACAGCGGTGCAAGACCTGATGGTTGAGGGTTTTGCCGAGTCAGTGGCACTACCTATTGGCCAAATGAAGGTTCAGCAAAGAATTCTGATGTACGCTTTGACCCGGATGCTTGTTCCCAGATCCGGAAACCATGCGGTCGTCCAACACTTGGACATCGTGCTGTTGTGGGGATTGTGCAAAGAGCTCAAAATGAGCTGGGCTTGGATAGTCCTCAGGCATATGCTAGAAGCTGCACATGGGAAGCTGGTACTTCCTTACCCCCAGCTAATCACTAAAATCCTGGAGCACTTCAAGATTTCTTTTAAAGGTGAAGAGTCGACCAAAACTATTCTGTCTTTTCGAGAATCCATTGTGAATCAGATGCAGCTGCGCAAGGTCAATGGAGTTTGGATGCGTCCTCAGGCTAGTGCTGAACAAACCCAGCAAAGTGCTGGACCACCAGCTGCTGGGTTTGTTCCAGCAAGCTCTGACGTTATTACCAAACTGCTCGGGTTAATGGAAGCGCAGGCTGCTCACAACATCAAAATTGAGAATGCTTTGCAGAAGCTTCAGGCTGATCTGAGTTTGATAGCACAGGATGTGGCAGCAATCCAGGAACATCTAGGCATTAAATTGTCTTTCAGTGATGTTGCTGAGATTGGAAGACAGGCAACAGAAGAACAAACTCCGACACACGCCGAGGTTGCTGCAACTCATGTTGAGGAGATACCTGCTGAGGGAAATACAGCAGTCTCAGCCTCTTCCCCATATGATAATGAGGACCAGCCTACCTTAGATGTTTAGGATTTTAGTTTCTTTTGTTCTTCTCTTTGTATCTTTGTACTTTCTTTGTAACTTTGCCTGATTGAATGAATATTTTTTCGCATAACTTTTTGATTATAAAGTGTATTGCATTTCATTAACAATACATGCCATAATCCTGTTTACTTTCGTATTTGTTTTACATTTGTTTGTTTTTCAAACTGCTCCTGTTGCTAATGTGTTACTTTTTCAGTTTTAGCTAGCAACTCCGGGGGAGCTCAGTTCTGAGTTTTATTTTGTTACTCCTTTTTGACTCAAGTGACAAAGGGGGAGAACAATTTAAAACACTTAAAACTTGTGTCTTGAACTAATTCTTATATTATATGATACTTGTTAAATATAGTCACCCTAACTAATCTCTTTGCAATCGCTCTGATACATCATGGACACTCAGAGTTAGGGTGAGCTTAACTAGACTGTTGTAATAAAAATAGTTTATTGTGTTTCCTTGAAATATTTCTCAAGTTAAAATTGCATGTTTGTCACTTAAATCAAAAAGGGGGAGATTGTTGGATATTTGCCTATTTTTGATATTATTGACAAACATACATCATTAAATATATCTAACATTTGTAAACTGAGAAAAATTTCAGGATCAACAACTCAACCCTACAAACTTGAGACAATTGCTTGGAACTTAAGAAATAAACAAAAGCTTGAAGATTCACAGGCAAATCGATTGGTCAAATCAATTCTGTAACAGGGTTGAATGCAATTATGCAGTCTGGAAGTAAGCAATCGATTGGCACAATCGATTTGCACAATAAAGCCTGATATCAATCGATTAGGCAAATCGATTGGTACATCTATCAGAAAAGAAATTGTGCAAGTTAGAGAGCTTGTTAGTCTCAAATCGATTGGGCAAATCGATTGGTTAATTTTCCAGGACTGAACTGATTGCTCACAACGATTGGACAAATCGATTGGTATATTTACTAAAATTAAATGTGCAAGTCAGTAGCCTGTCTTGTATTCAAATCGATTTGGTACATCGATTGAGCCAATCATATCAGTGTTGATATTTGTCTATATCGATTAGGATGATCGATTTCGAAAGTCACAAAGCCAAACCAAAAGTGAGCAAATCGATTGGACACATCGATTTACCCAAATCTACTTCAAAACAGAGTTGTTCTGGGACATACGCAATCGATTATCACAATCCACTAAATCATTTATGTTGAAATAAGTTTGGCATCAATCGACTAGGTAAATCGATTGAATGAACCAAATAATAAAATGAGCTTTAGACTTAAATCCACAATTGATTGGGAACATCGATTATGTTGTTTAAAATCAATTCTGTATCTTGTCAAATCGATTGATGTGAACCACTGTGTCTCTGGAACCAGTGAAATCGATTGACCAATTCGATTGGTACAAAAGTTTTTAGAAACAATGATGGATTAAGGATTATGTATATAGTTGCATCGATTGAACACATCGATTGTTTTGGTCTCGTTGTTGGAACAAAACACTACAAATCGATTGTGCACATCGATTCATATATAAACATTCATCCAAGTCTGAAGAACTCAGGTAAACTAATCGATTAGGTAAATCGATTAGTATGTGCAGTTTCAAGATTCAAGAAAAACAAGATTCGCGAAATCGATTGGACAAATCGATTAGCCTACTTTATTACTTTAAGAAATCGATTGGCCTAATCGATTGACATGTTGTTTTTCCTGAAACTATATAAACTGCATTTACCCATTTCTTCTCATAACACTAATAATAATCATAACAACCATACTCATACCACAGTGATAACAACTGAAAATATTACAATCCTTTCTCAACTGATATTACTTTGAATATCTTTTTCAGCCTTAAACAATTTACATTGGTGATCAACAAGGATTGAAAAAGACAACAATTGAGAAAGATAGCTTTGAGAAGAATGAAGATCAAGAACGTTGTATATTTGATCATTTGCAATTTCTGTAATTCAAATTCTGTAACCAAATTACTTTGAGAAAATCCAGTTACAACTGGTAGTGATCTTTTGTGATTGAGGGATCTCATCAAAAGGACACTTGACTGAAATCTTGGAAGAGTTTGTGGGAGATAAACTCTGGGATTCAGGGAGAGAAGACTAGAATATAAAAGAATAGTTTAAGATTGATAGGCGAGGAGCTGGAACATCTGTAAACTGATTCTAAGACATTCTAGTGGAAAAGGCTAAGATCGGGTTTGATCTTAGGACTGGATGTAGGCCGTCACGAAGCGGCTGAACCAGTATAAATATATGCATACACTTTTCTTTCCCTTATCTCTTTTAGATTTCTGCAATTATAGTGTTCTTGATATTGATTGAATGCATGATAAAGATTCTGTGTTAGATAGCTTTACATGACAAATTGTTTTGACATGGCTGCATGAAAATCAATATTCTGAATACAAACTATTTTGATGCACTTCTCCATATAATCAATAACTTATATTACTTGACATTCTTTAAAATTGATTATTAGGGACCTTCCGCAATCTTATGTTTTGTAAATTTACAATTTATAAAACTGCTGTGCATTTTGTTAGCATAGAAATAATTCTTGCATATATTTCCATAAAACTGAGGCTTGATTACCATCATGATTTGCTTATAGTAAATTACTGATTCTGGTTACAAGGTAATATATGTTGTCAATTAGGTTGTGTTCTGTTGTCTGATTCAAAATTATTTTGGATAAAAGAATAAAAGACAGCGCTTATTAAAAAAAATGCCATAAAAAGTTAAAAAGCGCTTTTCAAATATATATAGGGCATAAAAAAAAATACACCTTTTACAGCGCTTTTTTGCAAAAGCGCTGTAAAATGTGCATTGGGTGTACCCTTTTACAGTGCTTTTTACAAAAAAGCGCTGTAAAAGGTACACCAAAATATGAATTATGGGTATGCCTATTACAGCGCTTTTTACAAAAAAACGCTGTAAAAAGGTACACCAAAAATTTTCATTATGGGTGTGCCTATTACAGCGCTTTTTATAAAGAAGCGCTGTTGTAGGTGCATAAAAAGCGCGTGTTATATTTACAAGATATATAGCGCTTTTTAACAAGCGCTGTTGTAGCTTTTACAGCGCTCGATTCCACAGCACTGTTTTTTTTGAAAAAGCGCTGTAAAAGGCTTAAAAAAAAGCGCTGTCAAAGGCTATTTTTGGCGTAGTGAATTGAAGAGGACAAAAAAACTCAATAGACACATCGCCCACGTGGTTTAATTGAATAGACCAGCTTTGATACCACTAATATGACACTCTAAACCCAAATTGAAATAAAAAGTAAAACGCACTAGTTTTGAAAGAGATTCGCAACAGTCCAAAAATAGAGTATAAAAAAATTCCTTTTAAATTATAAGGCTAAGGAAATCACACTCACACTTACACAAGACAATTGAATACAAATTCTTAATTAAAATTGTTTAACATCAAATATAGCTAAAGTTTATTAATCAAATATTTCTAATATAAAAACATGTTCAAAACTTAGAGACAATCAATTTTTATCTCTGAATAAAAGATCGAACATAACACAATTGATCGATAGAGTTTACAAAATGAAAGTTAGTTCATAACTCATTACATTACACCCACCCAATATCACCTATCAGAGCATGGATCACCAACCAATAACGTGAAATAAATGCACTCTCACAAGCGTCAAACAAAACCAACGAGGGGTGAGCATCGAAAACATGTAATAGTATAAAGTAATAGAGACGAACTTGTAAAATATATTAAATACCGTTTCATATCAAATCACAACCGACAAGAATAATCAAGGTAAAACATTGATAAAATCACAAATCAAGTAATGTCATGCATGCTTTTATACTCTTGACTCAAACCAACTTAAAATAAAAAAATATGAACTTTCTAGTCAAAATTAAAACATATAGCTAGCTGATCAAAACTTTATTTTTAACTATTTGCATTAAACAAGAGAGCTGAAAATCATAGTTAGGCATACAAGCCACAAGTCCACTAAATATGTAATTAATGTAATCATGTCAACAAATACAATTTACTCAAATCTTAACAAATACACATCACAACAAGAAAAAGCAAGTAGTTAATAGTTAACAATTATCTTCAAAAATAAGAGAATTCACAACACAACAAGAATAAGCATGTAGTTAACAATTAACAATCAGCTTTTAGAAATTATATATTGTAATTGAAAAATATATAGCACTTAACACAAGAATAATAGGTAAATGTTTCAGCATTAACAGGGAATACTTATAAACACAATTGGCTCAAAGTTGACAATTGACTAACAAACAACATACACCTAACCCACTCGGTCTTGTAACACCCCAAATTTTATCATAAACTATTTTATTAATTAAATAGGATTTTAAATAATTAATTTGATGTTAAAATTATTTTAGAATATATATTGATAAATTTTGTGACTAATTTTTGTTATATGGGTGTTTTCTATGATGTGTTAGTTTGATAAATATTATATTAAATGAGCGATATAAATGATAAATATTTTATTTTATTTTTTTATATATTTTTCTAACAATAATAGTATTTTAGTGTAATATTTTAAAGAATAAGATTTTATGCGATTTAAAGTGTATATGCTAGTTGGTATTAATGTGATACTTTCTTATATGTTTGACTAATGTAAAGTGTGTACATATTTATGCCTGACTATTTCTAAGTATCTCTTATTTTAATTTTTTACTTTAGAAATAATGATCTTGGGATACTAGTAATGTTGGGTTTGAGTTCCTTTATTTTTAAATATTTGTTATGGTATTGTCATTTTATATATATATATTTATTATGATGTAGTAATTAATATAAAATATTGATGTTATATTTATTTATTTATAATTTTGATTATTCTCAAATATGATGGTATTATTATAACGTGAATATTTTGAGAAATAAGTATAATTATAGAGATTACTTTGAATGTGAGAGTTTCGGTTATTGGTAATATTTTTTTTATATATTAATTATCTAAATTACTCTAATTTATAATATATTAATAATGTTTGGAAAACTAAATGGTGTTTGGAGGAGTTTTAAAAATGAGATTAAATAATTATTAATTTTGTTTTTGCAAAATAAAAATAGTATAAGTAAAATATATAATAAATCAGGAGACTAATAGGTTTAGCCCATGTGCTTGAAATATTTAAGGGTTAATAAAATGAAATAAATAAGAAAAAAGCTAAAGATAAGTGGCAGCCGTTTGGTAGAGGAAGAAATCAGCAAACACAACAAACTAGGCTATCCTTTGACATCGGTGATGATAACTGTTCTAGAAAATTTTATCTGTTTTCATTAAAATTTTAGTATGTTGTTTCATACATTTAGTTGGTCAATTAAACACATTTTCTCAAATTATTAACCATCTCAATTTCTCTCTAAAATACCCGAGTTCTCCATTTATAAAATTTCTTAGTTTGCAATGTTCTTCTTCACTGTATATCCGATTTGAGTGAAATCATTGTCAAAACGATCGTGTGAAAAATGAATATATTATCCACTGATTGGTTTTCGGATTTATGATATGTTTCATTGATCGAAATTCGAAATTAGTTTTTAGAGTGTTTTCTCATAATCTACTTTTGATGTTTACCCATAAAATGTCGAGTTAGATCGGTTGAAGGACAAAGAGTCAAAGAACAAAGGTTGTTTGCTCGTGGAATCGTATTCGTGTGTGAAAGTGTCAAAATAAGGTAAGCGGTGAGATATCATTTAAATTCATGAGTATAATATATTGTGAGATGAAAGGGAAAACCATATTTCCCAACGATTCATTCGGAGCTCGCTAAGTACGATAGTAGCTCTTTGAGTGATAAATTAATTAATGTGCAAAATGGATATTGTGAGATTAAAATATGGAATAGAAATACTTATAAGGTGTTGATTGATTCGTTAAATGTGTAATATTTAATATTATTGTGATATTTGATTTAGTTTCGTTAAATGTGTGGCATTTGATATTATTGCAATATTGAATGTCGAATAAATTTTGTGCATATGTTTGATTAGATGAGTTTATGTGAGGTATTATTAAAATATGGATGCATTGTGTGATATGAGTTTATTCGATGATAACGATGGTGATTTATGATTGATGATAAAAATGTTATAAATTTGTGATGAGACTTTTGAAGTAACCTTAAAGTTGATGAAATAGTGATGATTCCAAGTTGTGCTTAAGATGTAGCTTTTAATGGAGTATCATAGGTCAACGGGTGAGAAAGTAAATATTGATAATTTTTTAAGTAGATACTATATATATTACTCATTTAGTCCAATTTGTATAAAATTAACACATCAAAGAAAACAAACGTATGAAGAAAATTAATCATAAAATTGATCAACATATATTCTAAAAAAATATAAATACCAAACTAATTATTTAAAATAGTATTTCTTTTATAAAATAGTTTATTATAAAATTTGGAGTATTACACTCAATACTCTCAAGTACAATATTTATGAAGATAAATAAATGTGTATTACATTATCAATTACTTATTCCACAGATAGCAACCAGCATATTTACCAAGCCTACATGGTCCTGACTCCTTTATAATCCAATTGCAAGTTTCACATAAATCTCTACCTGCTATGTATATGTCAAACCATTTAGCAGGACCATTCCACGTAAAGGAACAATAGAATTGTGTTTTGGTAAAAAAGCCATTGTTAAAACTCCAACCGTAGGTTTGATCATACTGAACAACATGAACCCCAATATCATTATCAGCAGATTTGCAATGAACAGTTAAGTCCATACTGCTTTCCAATCTGTTATTTATACTCACATGATTTCCAATAACATTGTGCAAGAACAACAATGTCAACACACATATCAAAAGAAATTTTTGAATAAATAAAGACATTGCACCTTCAATTATTCTTCTCTTTAAAAGTGAACAATATTTATTATATGAAAGTTAAAATAATTGATTGAAGAAAATTATATATTTATAGAATGATTTTTGCAAAGAATGAATATATATATATATATATATATATATATATATATAAATAAATTATTTAAGGTAATGTTTAAGAGCATCTCTAAAAGTTGTCAGCGTAGAATTACATAAAATTGAGTTATTGGCGAGTTGATCGTTGAATGGTAGTTTTATAATTTAATAATAATATTGTTACCTTTTTTTATTAATTTATAAATAATAATAAATTTATGACTTACCTTCTTTATTAATTTATGATCGTTGACTTCTTTTTAATTTATTTATAATAATAATGTAATGATCGTGACAATTTTTATTAATTTATGACTATTAGCTTTTTATTTTTATTTTTATTATTGTTATAAAAATTTAAGTTTAATTTTATTTTAAATTAAAATAGTGTATAATAATATTAATATTTAAATTAATATTGTAAGTTATAATAAGATTAAATATAAATAAAATATTAATGTATAAATTAAAATTGTGCGATCTAATATAATTTTAAACGGTAAAAAATGAACGGGTTGCAATGTGAGCCTTATTTAATGAACCTATGTTGAGTTCACTAATAAGAAACCCTGTTTAATGAACCTATGTTGAGTTTACTAATAGAGATGCTCTAATGAGTATAAAATAATTAATAACAATTTGTTAATAATAGTAAGGAAAAATCATGCTATTCGAATCTTTCTATCAAGTCAATCTAACTAAGCTATTCAAATCTATTATTAATAACTACTAACCGATATAAAACTTATCGAAAACCTAAATAACTAGTATGTAGCATGTGGCAAACATGTGATATCATATCTTCAATATAAAATTCTTCAACATTTTTATTATAGTTTAAAATTAAAATATGATTGATTCATCGTATTTCTTTGTAATTATACAATAATTTATTATTTCCAATAATATATTATTTGCAAATATCAATAGTTAAAATAATATGTATATAATTTTTTTTTGTACGTACTATGAAATATATTAATTGTAGGTATTAATTTTTGTGTCCCATATAGTTTTCTTTTTTATCAAAAATAATTATATTTTAGATATTGTTATTGATTAAATATGGATATCTTTTCCAAATAAGATATTCATTATTTTGGTTCGTACGTCCTGAGGAGCGTATCGGCCGTATCCTTTTTTACTAGACCCAAATCTTCTTGTTAAGGCCAAATTTTCATTGGATATTAATTTTAAATTTATTAATATTAATGCACATATTTTTTTTATTATATTCATTTTTACCATAAACTTCTCAAATTATAATTTCATTATATCTTTATTTATTTTTATTATATTCATTTTTACCATAAACTTATCGAATTATAATTTTTCATTATATCTTTATGCCTGGTATATTAATGAGTTTTAGTATAGCGTTGTTATTTACATGAATTTTATGTATTTGTATCGTGAAATATATCTAATGAAGTTAATTTTGAGAGATTGCTAATGTAAGTATATTTATTAAACTGTCAATTAGTTATATAGATGTATACTTAATTAAACATTTTAAACGTACATAAGAAAATTTGATCATATTTTTAAAAATATTTATCCTCAAATTATAAAAATTATTATATCAATAACTTTTTTTAAAAATAGAACCTATATAAGTCAAATATTTATTCTCGGACATTATATGTTTACTTAATTTTTTTTTTGGTAAAATATGTTTACTTCTTTTATGTAAAGTATTGACTCATATGTATTATATTTTGTCTATATGTGAAAGCATAATGCATTAGAGTCGCATTATTTTTTACATATATATATTTTGTGAAACTGTAACAAAACATTACTCCCTCGTATTAAAAATAAGTAAACATTAATTTTTAAAAGAAATATAATATTCTATTTTTTTTTCAAAATAAATAATTAAGTACAATGTTAGATATAACTAATTACATAAAAATCATGATTTAAAATTTAAATTTATGTATGTACAAATAATTTAAAAAATTAATTAGATAATAATAAAATAAAATAACTAAAATTATAAATAGATGCTTAATTTTTCACAAATTATAACTTTTATAATTTATGTCTCATATAAAAGGGAACATTAACTTATACATCATGTCTCGGGATCGAATCAGGAATCATATCATGTCTCAGGATCGAATCAGGAATCATATCATGTCTCAGGATCGAATCAGGAATCATATAAAAGGGGACATGAAGTTATACATCATGTTTATATTGAGTTGTGAATTTGAAGTAGTATTATTGTTTATCACTTTATTATGTAAAAAAAAATTATCAAGTATAGTATCGGCCCTCATTATTTTTATTTTGTCTTTTATATTTGAAGGGTGTAAATATTTTATTTAATAGAAAGATTTTTTATCTAAAGATTGTATAAAAATAGTAAATATATTTTTAACGCAAACTAAAAATTAAAATTTTTTAAGTGTAAAACCTATATTGTTAAACATTATAAAAGTAGAATTTTAACATTTATAAAATTTTATTTATATAATAATTTAGATATTTGAATAGATTTAAAATATTATTAATATTTATAATTTTTTATAGATAAAGTTTTGATTAAATATTTAATCAAACAAATTATTGACTATGTAAATTTTTCTATTAATGGTATAAATATTTATAAAACAAGGTATTGACTAAAGATATTCAACAAAGTAAATTCAAAGAGAGTCAAAGTTTTATTAAATCGCCGCATCCTTTATTTGCAGATTGATGATTATATTTTAATTACAATATGTCAAACGCATTGTATTCACTCCATCACGTTTTCATTTATACAAACCTTAAATTTCTACTTTGAACCTTGATGCATCTTCATTATTTTGAAATCATTACTTAGCTTACACTTGTATGTCTTTTTCTAGAAATTGCCCTCTTTTTTGACAACCACAATTGGTACACACTATTATGCATTGTATCTGAAAGTATCCTCCGCCCTAACTTGATTTTTCTTTTTTCTTTCCTCTTACTATTAAACTTTCCATCCTTCGAATAAGCTTGTTATTCTGGTCCTTAAGAATTCCTTCAACGATTTCAAACAAAATCTTAATTCCTCCTAATTTTCACACTTCCTATGAAATATTCTACATCCAAAATACATTTGAAACCACTTTTCACCTCTATCGTCATTCAACCGTCCATGTGGTCAATATCTAGAGTCCTTTATTTGCTTAACTCATCTACTATCATACTTCGTCTTTCCTCATTATAGTGATTTCCATAAATCAAGCCTTACTAGTACCCACCAAACTTTTCCATTTCATGGTCAATTCTTCCCTACCAAACACACATTTAACTCTTTTGATTGACGAACCCAATAACTACCCCATGACATGCACTCAAGTAGTTTGTTGGTATCATTCGCATACCCTTCTAATAACATATCTGAATTACAGGTGAGATAATTCCTTTCATGAATCCTTAATTTACATAAGCTACATATCCATGTGCTATCCAACAAGTCTTCATGGCACGTTTTTTTTCTTTCCAAAATTTGGTTCTCTCGCTGGATTCTTAGTCGTTCCCAACCTCCACTAAGGTACAAACTAAAAGAGTCCCAAAAATCGAACGTCCTACAAAGCTATTCCTCAAACGTTCCCAACAAGCATCTTCTAAGGAATAATTATCTATAAGCCTCATCCTCATAACTTTGCAATAAATTATCTCCAAGACCCACAAGCCTTTCATCGTCCATCTAGTCGCTGAAACAATCATTTTAAATCTTAACGCTTGACTTCCCAAGACCAACAACTAAACCATAAATCATTTGTTACATTTCTTCTTTTTCACTTTATACCATTAAATAAAATTATAAAATCTAATCCTTGAAATTTCCAAATACTCATCACACTGTATAATTTCATCCATTTCATCTTAAGATACAATACCAGGTCTTTTTCATCATTCACTCTAATCGTCTTAGTAATCTCACTAATTAAAACTCTTCTATTCATAACACAACATATTTAGTAAATCTCCAAACACTCTCATCCATAACCTTGTGGAATTTAAACCTTCGACTTAAAGATCAACCATCTTAGGGTCCCAAATCAGATCTTGATTAATCCCTTTATCCTATAAAAATATACACATTCTCCAAATGTTTACCATCCTTTAATAAGCTTACTTTGCTACAATCTCTAAGTATTCTCGTACTCTATACTTCCAATTCCACTTAATAGTGATATATGGTTCAATACATCAAGGCTGAACCCATTATGTTTATCCAGACATCACCCAAAATTCACACTTACGCGTCTATAGTTTCATCTAAAATCATTTCAATACTTAACATCTCCTAAACCACACAGATATTTGTCACTTATCAAAGAATTATATATTTGTCCTCTTATACTCGTCATGAGATTCATACTTAACAATCTAAATTGTGAATCTAGTTTAACTCGAATGCTCGACCTTACCCCTCAAGGTAGCGACTATTCCTCTAAGTGTACTTTATCTAACCAAGGTAGTATTTACCCCTAACATGTAGTGCCCCTTAATTTCAATACAAGTCTCTTTTGATGACACCTAAGCATCAAATGCTATTCCAAATGGAATCCTTGTCTTCTCAATAATTCCATGGTGTTCACACCCCTTTGGTAGTTATCAAACTTCATCCAGTCTCATCTAGAAATCTACCAGGCAAACACCTAATACTCTTCTTAAAAGCTCTTCACTTAGATATTTACATGAAATCACCTATCCGTTTAACGTTAATCCATCCATACTCATCATTTTCGAGTTACCACCAACAACATAGCCTCTATGTCCTTGGAACCACTTCACAAATCTCATGTCGTCATGATTCATGTAACACCCCAATTTTTAACAATGCGAGTGTATTTTTTTTTTTTTGCAACAGAAATTCATAAAAACAGAAATAAAGAAGGAAATACTTTTGAATAAATATTTAAGTCGTAACATAACGACAAAAACAACAAATATTTACAAGCAGCGGAATAGTTTTTGAAATAAAAATCCAAAGTATTCAAACATCAAAAGTGGTACATGGAACCCATCAAAATAAAATGCTAAGCTAACAATGTTGGTATAGGTATAGTCTTCCAAATTAAAATAAACATAACCCAAAAAGAAAGACATCTAGTCCCTATACGTCAACCTAATATTATCATTCTACAAAAACTATACATCACAGGTGATCTTCACGTGCCCCGCAAGATCCCCCTAACACAGCTCCAGTCAGGTGTGTCCAACTACCTTCCCATCTACAAGGTACTAACCGGTAGGATGGTCCTGGTTCTCATATGAGGGAAAAGCCCATATTTTTTCACAATAGTTGTAAAGGTCACCAACCAAAATGAACAATTAACACATAACATTTAAGTTTTAAATGCACAAAGTAACCTTTCAACTTAGCATGCACCTTTAAAGGATTTCCATATGCCAAACATTCATAAACAAAGTTCAAAAATGAAGTTTTAAACAAAATTGCACTGCTGTATTCGAATACAGCATCTCTATATTCGAATACAAGGCTATTTCATATGTCAACAGCAAAAACAACATGTTTGTATTCAAATACAACCTTCTGTATTTGACTACACATAAGACAGCAACAAAAACAACATGTCTTTATTGGAATACAACCTCCTGTATTCGACTATAAATAAGTCAGCAGCAAAAATAGGATGTCTGCATTCAAATACAACCTTCTGTATTCGAATAAACATTAGCAAACAACAGAAAAACGACAAATAGAGCTTTTAAAAGGGTTTCGATATAAATCAACACTTACACACAAATCCAAACAATCACACTTAGCAATTATAGCACAATCACCATGACAACTTGAGTTTCGAAAAGGTTTTACAATCAATCACACTTACACACAAATCCAAAACATTCACACTTACACACAAATCCAAAACATTCACACTTAGCAATTATGGCACAACCACAACAACCACTTGAGTTCAAACACTCAATCATAATCATGAATAAAACATGACTCGCGTGCCAAGCACCCTAATGCAATGCGTATATGCCAAAATGCATGGACTCGGGATTCCAAACCAAAACCCTCCTCGAAGGGGTATAAAACATAATTGTATCGCCTATCACAGGCCTTATACTAATTATCAAGGTGCCACCCATCACATGTCGACACGATTTACTAAAGTGTCGCCTATCACAGGCCTTACAGTATTTTCTAGAGTGCAATCGCTCACAGATCACCACGTTCTAGAGTGCAATCTCTCACAGATCAATAAGTTCTAGAGTGCAATCTCTCACATATCAACACAACACGATAATCCCCGTAAGGATAAGATGAACCAACAAATCACATGTAATAATCTCACTCATAACTTCTCAAACCACTTTTTCAGAGAAATATCTTCTCTTGCTGCAATTCAATTGGTAGATGATTTTTTCCGAAAAACACTGCATCTTAGAAAATTTTCTTTTCGACAAAAGATTCATCATAAATCAATAAAATTATTCTTCAACGAATAATTTTAATCGGGGCTCCAAAAATATATTTTAGACATTAAATTCGCCAAATATTAATAACTTGGCTAAAAAGCCTCAAAGTTCAACATAAAGGCACACCAAAATACATAATTTAGAATTTAAAACTATGGGTCTTACATTACTACCCTCCAAAAAGAAGTTTTGTCCTCGAAACTTAAAGTACGAGTAACAATTCACACTAGGTTTGTACTCAAATTCAACATACCAGCCACAACTTGTTTCACCCGACCTACTCGAAGAAAGTGTTGCCTACCCCTTTTCATAGGGTGCTTAATAACTCTACACACTACCATAACCGGTAAGATTCGTCCATTCAATTCAACATGATTTTGTCTACTATCAACAAGAGATTAAGGATGACCAGTCCCTCAATTTGTCAATAAATAGCCAACAACCATGTTGGTGGCTTCGACTATCTTAACCAAACTGTATTAGCGCTCCCCGTGACTCGCACTTAAGGTTATCCTAATGTACAAGCGGTCAATAATCTTCTCAAGGTCCACTGAGTTTCCCCTATTTTCCTATAACTTTAATCATGTCGATGAAGTACAATCTCCCATAGCTATGTCACATATCCCCATTTACATCCACTTGGTAACGAAACATCCCTTCCGTACCAAACCAAAACACTAAGTATGACACCAACACACTGAGCACAAAACAATCACTGCAGCCGAGAACTCCTAAATTTCTCAATTGTCCATAAATCCTCGATTTTTCTTTAGTCGTACAACTACGTCAAACCGTAGTGTTCTTATCAGTATGTTATTCCAATATCGTTTGAGTTATGAGATGAACGTAAAATATTGGTGCTACTTTTTGGTTTGGTTTAATTATGCGAATGTGTATATGATTATGTAAATTTTAATTCATTTGTATTTTAAGTGTTCTAATTGTTGGTAATTAGTGTATAGAGTTAGAGTAGTTGATAGCATCTAAAAGTGGAATAGTTCTATATTTCTTCAATCAGATTATTGATTATATACTCATGTTAGTTGTTGTTTATATTGTTTTTGTACCTATTTGTAAATTACAAATAAATTATTGTGAATGTGTAATTAAGTAAGTTTTTAATTGGAGGTAAGGAGTGTGAGTTGTGTTGCCACATTCGCATCCTTGAACCACGTTAAATATACTTTTAATCATCCCTGTTTGAATTTGAATGATTGCAGTTATATTTAACTTAAGTAGTTGACAACATGAGTAAGAGGGACTACCTACCTGATCCGTTGTCGCACACAGGTCAAATACCATTGATAAAATGTAAATAGAGGTAATAACTCCAGTCTTTTCGCAAGGACTTCTCATATAATAATAATAACCGAATTGAAACTTGAAATTAGAAAGGGGCTTTTTTTAGATTTCTAATTTAACATATGAGCAAAACGATTAATCCACTTTTTCGAGTTTCAAACCTATAAAAGATTCTATGAATGAGTTTAATTTCTAATTCATGATTCTATTCTTATTTGACTATAGAATCAATCAAACAAGCGTAATCATTCCTATGGGAATTTAGTTTCTTTGATTCGATTAAGCACCATAATCATCAAAATATTATAATTAACAATCAAGCGTCGCAAAATTATAATTCAATTAAATTAGAAACCTAAACAAAATTTTGTCAAATAAATTTAATCGATCCTATTGAAATTCAATTTAAGCAATCAGAATATCAATATAATCAAATCAACAAGAATAGAATCATGAATCAAAATTGGTAGTATAACCTGAATCTCAAGGTGTTGATTAAACTTTGAACTCGTGGATTAATCTTATAAAATTAGCCTTCCATGAAATTAATATAAACCTTGTTTATTTCTTGTAGCAATATGAATCCTAATTTTTTCTGTCCTGTAGAAATGAAACAAAAATTCCAAAATATAGTACTTGATATTGGGCTTTAGGGTTTAAGGTTTAAAAACACAAGTGACCTGCTATTTAAAATTATTACAAACATACATTTTACAAAATATGCAATTTAGGTCCAATAAAGTTCAGAATTGGTCTTTTCTTCCAAAACAAAAGTTGTAGCTCTTATTTTAAGCTTTCCAAAGCCTGCTCGTATGCGCCAATCTGATATCCAAAGCTCAAGCTATGGTCTATAATCCTAACAAGAGTCAAAATGCAAATAATAAAATTACAATTCAAATTCAACCCAAAGTTTAGAAACAAGCTAAAAATATTATTCTAAGCTATAAATAGCTTTTAAAATACCAAACTAAAAAGCTACAAACACGTGCCCAAATGCTATGCTATTCTCATGCGATTCCAAATATTCTTATGATTGCAAAGTGGTGAGAGAAAAAAATATTTCTAGTTTAAGGCAATTATGAATAGTTTTGTTATTGCAACCAAGACAAACAAGAGGACAAGTTAACTAAAGAATGCATCATAAGTGATAGAGTCCTCCCTGGATATAAAATTCTCTCAAAGTGTTTGGGCTATTGTTTATACTCAAAGCACATCATGAAAGCTAGCATTACCATAGGCTTGACAAGCCTCTATAATCTATTTTTGAAACACATGCACTTAATGATCAAAAGGTCAGAAAAACAGCATTAAGAAGTAACTCAACAAAATATCATTGACTTTTATTTTCTCACTCTCTTTGCTCAAAACACCACCATTTTTCCTCATTTTTTTTCTTTTTCTTTTTTTTTTTTTTTATCTTTTTTTTTTAATTTTTTTTCATAAGCCTCAAATTTAAACAAATAAGTTGTGCACCCCTACACTTATTTAAGGAAAGACACCTTTATTCCCCACGATTGGGTCAATTCATTGTTTTTCACTTTTATGCTTGTAATGAACTATATAACAAAGAATAGGATAATTAGGCTCAAAGGGGCTTAAACAAATGGATAATTGTAGGGTAGGCTTGTTTTGGCTAGTAGCTTAATCAAGAAATGTAACAACCCATTTTTTTTTTCAAAACAAAACAAAATCGAATTTCATAAGAAAAATAAATTAAGAAAGAAAAGGAAATAAAGAGAGAAAGAGATATTTGGATAAAATATTTAAGTCCTAACATAACGACATAAATCAACAAATAATTACAAGCAGCGAAAATAGTTTTTGAAATACAAATTCAAAGTATTTAAACAGTAAAATACATCGGGGCTACGAGACTTATAAGACATAGCTCGTACCCTTGGGATATTTTTGACAGACACCTGTACAAAAGCACTGCCCCAAGAATTTAAACTTCCCCACGTCACATCAAAAAGTTGTACATGAACCCATCAAAATAAAAGTCAAGCTGACAATATGCAATATTGGTACAGTCTTCCAAAATAAAGTAAATACATCCACAAAAGAAAGACCTCTAGTCCATATACAACCATCTAATCTGATCATGCTATAAAAAAACTATACAACCTGCGTGGTCTCCACACTCCCTGCAAAAATCCTCCTAACACAGCTCCAGTCAGGTATGTCCAACTACCCTCCCATCTCCAGGGTAGTAACTTGTAGGACGATCCTGGTTCTCATCTGAAGGCAAAACCCAGATTTCCATAATAATTATAAAGGGTCACGAGCTGAAATTAACAAATAACACATAACATTTTAGTTTCAAACGCACAAAATAACCTGTCAACTTAGCATGCACCTTGAAAGGGTTTTCATATGCTAGACATGCATAATCAAAGTTGAAAAATGGATTTTTTAACAAAACCGCACTGTTCTATTCGAATATAGCATCCTTGTATTTGAATATAGTGCTATTTCATAAGTCAGTAGCAAAATAGCACATCTACTACAACATCCTTGTAGCCGAATACATATGTGAATTCAGAAGTTAGTAGCAAAAACAACACATCTGTAGTCGACTACGAGACATGATGACAAAAACAAAAACAACACCACAGTAGTTGACTACAACATCCTTGTAGCCGAATACAAGTGCGAATTTAGAATTCAGTAGCCAAATTTGAACATCAGTTTACAAAATGGTTTCACAATCGATCAACACTTACAACAAATCCAAAACAATCACACTAAACAATTACGACACAATAACAACAACAACTGAGTATACACACGCAATCATAACATTATATCAAACATGACTCACGTGCGAAACACGCTAATGCAATGCGTATAGGCCAAAATGCATGAATTTCATAATTTCAATATAAACCCTCCTTGAAAGGGCGTAATTAATAATTGTACCGCCTATCACAGGCCTTGTACTAATTACTAAGGTGTCATCCATCACAGGCCCGCACGATTTACTAAAGTGTTGCCTATCAAAGGTCTTACACTGGTTTTCTAGAGTGCAATTGCCCACAGATCAGCACAACTAGAGTGCAATCTCTCGCAGATCAGCACGACGCGATAATCCCCGTAAGGATAAGATGAACCAACAAATCACATGGAATCATCCTATGGCTCGTTTGGTCACCACTATCACCATGGCCCATCCGGTCACCATGTACTATGAAATGCATGAGCATACTCTGACTCTTTTCACCACAACGATTAAGTAAATGCAGTTATTAAAAGACTCCCCATTTTTAATACTCATTTCACACTAATGATTTTCCTCAAATATAACACAGAGCATACTCAAACATAATTATTTACACCAATATCAATTTCCACAATCACATAAAAATTTCATCTCAAAACATTCATGCTGTTGAATATAACCACATCAATCATGAATCATCACAACCACACCTCAAGCATATCACATTTACTCCCTCAGTACACACATAAATGAATTACATTCCTTTTCCACAAAACCACGCCAAGTTCAATCATCATTCATCCATAAATTTCCATGTTTTCAAACCTAAGTCACACCAAATTAATTTTCACCAAAATCCAACTCCAAAATTTCACCCATGAAGAGCATTAAATTCATTTTCCCCAAATCTATACTTCAACCCAACAAATTTACTTTCTACAATTCCACATTTAAGTTCCTCAATGCAAACTAAAAGTTTGGAAGGAGGCCTTACCTTAACGATAGCTTTAACAAGCGATTACGACACCGCGATTAGTTTTGATAGAAACTGCGCTCACGTCGTCACTTCCAAAGTTAGTTCTAGAAGAAAAGTGAAGATTTGTGTTTGTGGTTTTGGTTTTCTTGAAACAAAGAAGGAAGAAGGTTTCTCGCGAGGCAGTAGGTTTCCTTTTATTTCTTTTTGTTTTCCCCCACACTCCTTGTCAATACTGTTGAATTGCTTCTAGTTGTAAACTGCCGAGAATTTTAATGGACATGTTCTCAATCAAAGCCCTTGCCGCTTCTAGGGTCTTATCGGCAAGTGCTCCCGCACTAGCAGCATCCAAAATACTTATATCCATAGGTAGCAAGTTTTCATAAAAATACTGAATGAGCAATTGTTCAGAAATTTGGTGATGAGGACAACTATACACTAATTTCTTGAATCTCTCCCAATACTCATGTAATGATTCCCTGTCAATCTTCCTAATGCCGCATATTTATTTTATGATTGAAGTAGTTCTTGAGGCAAGCAATAATTTTTCTAGAAACAATATCTTGAAATCGTTCCAACTTGTAAAGAACCTGGTTGAAGGTAATATAACCAGTCCATGGCATAATCTTGGAGTGAAAATCGGACGGCTCTTAGCTTAATATGGTCTTCTGTGACTCCTTGAGGCTTCATGATAGAACACACAACATGGAATTCCTTCAAGTGTTTGTGGGGATCCTCAGGATATATGATACGTAATGCATTATAATTGAAATTAGGTGCAACAAGTTGTCTTAAGGTTCAATTATTCGCATCAGCCATATTTTGTAGCAAGTTGTCACTTTCACTATCTAACTCTAACTCGATAACACTAGTAGCTCTATTAAGTCTACGACATAAATTAATTGTCCTATCTATTTCAGGTTCAAAGGAATGAAGATTCAAAGAACTAGCCCTAGTCATGAATCATCATAACAATGCAATGCAGAATCGCAATTATGCAAATTCCAACAATGTCCTTATTGCTAAAATTGAAGTGAAAAATAAAAAATCCTATCAAATAAAATCCAAAAAAAAAAATACCACAAAAATATCTAAAAATCACATAAAGGCAACACAAATTTTTTTAGAATTTTTGGAGAATATGCAAAAATTAAAAAAATTAAAAAAAAGGGGTCTAAACGAAGGAATTCCTTGATTTTCTTTTTGATTTTCTAGCAAAATTTTGGAACAATCAGAGACAATCGTCTGAAAATAGGGTTAATACTATTATCAGAGAGTCCCCGACAACAACACTAATTTGATCTACTATTACACACGGGTCAAATAAAATTGATAAAATATAAATAGAGGTAATAACTCGAGTCATTTCGCAAGGACTTCTGATATATAATAATAATAACCGAATTAAAATTTGAAATTAGAAAGTTTTTTATTTTTAGATTTTTGATTTAACAGATGAGCGAACGATTAATCCACTTATTCGAGTTTTCAGACCTATCACATATTCGATGAATGAGTTTAATTTCTAATTCGTGATTCTATTCTTATTTGAATGTAGAATTGATCAAACAAGTGTAATCAATCCTATGAGAATTCAGTTTCTTTGATTGTATTAAGGATCACAATCATCAAAATAGTACAATTAACAATCAACCGTCGCAAAATTATAATTCTATTAAATTAGAAACCCAAACCAAATTATGTCAAATAAATTAAATTGATCCTATTCAAATTCAATTTAAGCAATCATAATTTCAATATAATCAAATAAACAAGAATAGAATCATGAATTGAAATTGACAGTGTAACCTGAATCTCAAGGTATTGATGAAACTCTGAACTCGAGGATTAGTCTTATAAAATTAGCCTTCCATGAAATTAAAATAAAACCTGTTTATTTCTTGTAGCAACTGAATTTTTTTTATGTCCTTTAGAATAGAAACAAAACTGCCAATATATAGTACTTGATATTGGGCTTTAGGGTTTAGAATTTAAAAACACAAGTGACCCGTTATTTAAAATTATTACAAAAATCTAGATTACAAAATCTGCAATTTATGCCCAGTAAAGTTAGAAATTGGTGTTTGCTTCCAACACCAAAATTATCCCTCTGATTTTAAGCTTTCCAACGCCTTCTTGTATCCGCCAATCCAATATCTAAAGCTCAGGTTTTGACCAACAAAGCGAACAAGAGTCATAATGCAAATAATAAAATTATTATTCAAATTCGACCCAAAGTTTAGAAACAAGCTAAAAATATTATTCTAACCTATAAAGAGCTTTTAAAATAACAAACTAAAAAGCTAGAAAGATGTGCCCAAATGCTTTCATCACTACCTCGATGACTGATCATCGATAAAAGAGGCAACAATAACCAATTGTTATTATTTTTACAAATAGTTGTTAATTTTATTTTGGAAATAGTTAGAAACCATGTTCATTTCTTATAAAACTTTGAGTAATTATGAGTTTTATATAACATCAATGTTGAATACTAACAACTAATTAGGTGATGTGAATATTAGGTTTGTGGTGTGTACTTAATATAAACATTTAATTCATTAAGTTTGATCTTCTAATTAATTTGCTTAAAATGAATAAGGACATTGTGTTCGTATCTTATTTTTTTCTATATTCTCTCATTTCATAAGTACTAGAACTATTGCATGAGTTTTATAAATGAACTTTGTTTATAGGACTTTCAAATTAAGCTGGACTTTGAGTGTGTATCCCAATATATGAAAATATTTATCTTATTTCGCTATGATTATACACACAAGTTCTATAAAATAAATTAAAATAAATTTAAGTGATTGTTTGTCATTGAGTTGTATACACATTTTTGTTTAACACCTCAAATTTTATAAGAAACTATTTTATTAATTAAATATTATTTTAGATAACTAATCTGGTGTTAAAATTATTTTATACATATGTTAATTAGTTTTATTATTAATTTTCTTTATATATGCATTTTCTATGATGTGTTAATATGTACCTATTTGAAAAAATGATTGATGTAAATAATAAATATTATAATTTATTATTTTATATATTTTTCTAAAAATAGTAGTATTTTATTGTAAATATTTTAGAGAATAAGATTTAGGCGATCTAACTTGTATATGTGAGTTGATAATTAATGTGATATTTTATTAATTCTAAATATATTTTATTTTATAAATAATTATCTTCAGATATTAATAATGTTGTGTTTCATTCCTTTTATTTTGATATACTTGTTATGGTATTGTAATTTTATATAATTTTATTATGATTTAGTAATTAATATAAAGTGTTGATGTTATATTATTTATTATGTGATTTTGAGTATTCTCTAATGCTTTAGTAATAGTATTTGAGTATTCTCTAATGATGGTAGTATCAAACATCCTAACCAAGTACTTCTGAGTTAATATCGTACCACATTGTGAAGTATAGTTTAAGCTCATGCATAACATTGCATTTTCTTTTGATTGCTTTATTGTGATTAATATGTGTCGTGTGGGATAATAATTTTGTGTTATGTGTTCTCCTTACTTATATTATACCACTACAAGAAAAACATTAATTTGTGGCCAATTTTACAAATATTTTGTGGCCGAAAACAACCCTCACAAATTAGTGACCGAAAAAGCCCTCACAAAGACAAAAATTGAAATTGGTCTTTATTTGTGACTGAAAAAGCCCTCACAAAGGGTTAAAAATTTAGGTGGATTTTGTGGCTGCCTAAGCCCTCACAAAATCACAACGTTGTGATTTTGTGAGGGCTTAGGTAGCCACAAAATCCAGTTAAATTTTTAAGATTTTTGTGAGGGCTTTTTCAGCCACAAAATACAAATTTTGTGAGGGTAAAGGCAACCACAAATACTTGAAGTGACGTTGCAGTTTATAGCTGCAAAGGCCGCCACAAAAGCCTGGCCTGTTGCATTTTGTGGCTGCAAAGGCCGCCACAAAGTAATAAAGAGACGTTGGCTTTTCTGGCCGTCAAGGCAGCCACAAGTCCTTGCCTTTTTAACCGTTTTGGCCGCCACAAAGGATCAACCCAATCCTATATATATTACTCCACTCCTCTTATCATTTTTCACTTCTAACTTCTCTCTAAACCCTCGTTCTAACTATTCTCTCCACATTCTCTCTACAAAAAATATTCATCCAACCTTAATTCAATTTTGGTAAGTTTATATTATATTATATTATATTATATATATAGTTTTTTATTTTTATTTTTTATTTGAGTTTATCTATGTAATTAATATTATTGAATTTTTATTTTGATAGTGGTTGTTAATTACTTCGAAGAGTTGTAAGCTCCGTAAGTGAAAGCTTCAAGCCAGACGCTACTCGGCATCAAGTTAGTATTTTATATATTTTAAATTTAGATTAGTAAATATATATGTGATATGATAATTATATTTATATTATTTTTAAAATGTAGATTAGTAATATATATATATATATATTTGTGTGTGTGTGTGTGTTTGTGTGTTATTATAAATTTATTTATAAAAAAATAGGAATTATATTGTTTACATAATATATGATAAATAAAAGTTTCAAACACATGTAAAACATATTTGTGATTTAATAGATTAGTAACATATTTATAGATTTATTTAATATTTAATTTTCATTTTAATTTTATTTAAATTTAAATTTAATTTTCATATATTTGTAATTTAAATTAATCTTTAATTATAATTTAAATATTTTATTTTCAATTTAATTTAAATTTTTAATTTATATTCAGATTAGTTTATTATATATTAAATTTAATTTATAATGATATTATATTTTAAATTTAATTTTAATTTAAATTTTAATTTAATTGTAATTTTAATTTAAATTTTAAATTTATATTAATATTAATTTATTATATATAATATTATAATACAGTATTAATTTTGAATTTACAAAATTAATTTTTTAATATACGTAATATTTTTTGGCGGCCTAAGCCCTCACAAAATATTTATATTTTAATCTGGATGATACTTTGTGGCGGCCTAAACCCTCACAAAGGGGGGATTTTGTGGCGGCCTGGCCCCTCACAAATGCTGAACTTTTTAAAATCAACATGTCTTTTGTGACGGCCTGTGCCTTCACAAAGTGAGGCATTTGTGGCGGCCTATGCCCTCACAAAGGCAGGATTTTGTGGCTGCAAAGACCCTCACAAAAGGCAACGTATTTTTCAAAGTTTGTGGCTGTTTTGGCCGCCACAAATGTTTGTGACTAGCTTATTTGTGGCTGCCTAAGGCCACCACAAATAGCCCATTTGTGGATGCTTTTTGGCTTTTGTGAGGGCTTTTGGCCCTCACAAAATACATGTTTTCTTGTTGTGTACTATTAACATGATTTCAAAATCACCTCATTCGTTGTTTGCGTTTGACCGGCTTGACCATGCGTTTGAGAAATTGAGGTTATTAAAGGTTAAAGAGTCTTGAAGTTCATGTTTGGGAGAAACCCCGCTCTAATAGGTGATACCGGGAATGAACGTCATATGTTGTATTTTTATAATTTTATTAGAAACAACTTTTTGTATGAAAACCTTATAATTACTAGTAAATTTTTGGAATTAAATTAAGAAATTTTATTTCAATCAAAGTTTATAGATATTGACCTATTTTATAGGAGGAAAAATTTTAAAGTGTTCCTTTTGAATTTTGAGGAATGTGATATCTTAAATTAATTATAAAAGTTTTTATTTCCTTGAAAATATATTTCATTTATCTGCTGCGAATCAAAGTTAAAAATTATATTATAAATTATTATATATTATTTTGGGGTTTTTAGGATGTCACAGAAAAGAACAATTCAAATTGATCTTGTCCTCATAGATCCCCTAAACTTAACTCGAGACACACATATGCTACAGTTGAGGTAAATATGTGTTGTATCGTAGCTCCCGACGTTTGGAGGGCTACCTCCAAGTTATTGGGCTCACCGATACACACAAATGAATTGTGATTCTTGATGGTTTCACCGAGAGAATTCCAAAAACGATATCTTATTTTCAAGATAATGAACGTGTTGGCCGAAATTCAAGAAAACAGTCGCGACAATAGTTGAAACACATTTTATAAAGTGTTATGGTTGGGGATTTCAAGCATATGTAATGGAAGAGGGTATTTCGTGGAGTCTAAATATGATCTCAGTTTTCGTTGGTGATATTCGTGGTGGTCGGAATCTTGATCAAAAGATAGAGGTGTGATATTTGACATAGAAGAATAGGGCGTTTCAACTTGCGATTCTAGTTTGGAATGAAAAAGGAGATCAAAACGATCACAAATGTGGTCTCGATTTTACACAACACCCGCTATAATAGTCATGGTCGAAGAAATAAGATGGAGAGGAAATAGGTTATGGAATCGGTGGTGTATACGAAAAAGAAGAAGATGGGAACCGGTCTTTCCTTTTTTCCTTTTTTTTTTTGTTCATTATTATTATTATTATTATTATTATTATTATATGTGGTGGTGTATACAAAACTAATTTCCTTAATACTTTTTTTATTACAATTTTATTACTAAAAAATTACTAATATTTTGAAACTCTCATGTTCAAAAGTATAACTACCATTATTACTATACTATTTTATAAAATAATCACATAAAAATACTACTATCTTTATGGAATAATCAAAATGGTAAAATAAATAAATATAACATCAACAATTTATAGTAATTACAAAATTACAATTTATATGCATAAAATCACCATGCCATAGAAAATATATAAAAATAAAGGAAATCAACATTAATATTACTAATATATCATAAAAATTATTTATAATGGAAAAAATTAAAATTTGATATATTTATAAATAATTAAATATAATTATGTGCACATTTAAGATTAGTCAAAGGTAGAAGAAAATATCACATTATTTACGAATGCAAATGTAAATAAAATAAGCTAAAATTTTTTTTTTTTTAAATATTAAACTAAAATACAATTATTTTTAGATAAATATAAAAACAAAAAATATAATATTTGTTGTTTATATTACTCATTTAGTCCAATAGGTATAAAATCAACACATCATATATACTAAAATAATATAAACTCCAAATGTATTATTTAAAATATTATTTAATTTATAATATTGTTTATGATACAATTTGAGGTGTTACAATTCTCCCATCGTCATAGAAATTTCATCCTTGAAATTTATAGTGACAATAAGGGAACTGATGTAATTAACCATACCCAAGATTCAAACTTAACCTATAAACATATTTAAGACATGCGCTATTTATTTGAGCACAACATGTCAAAATTCAATTAGCTTAACATAATAGGCTAACATGACAGAATAAATCATTTAAACAATCACATCTAACATTTTGATCATGAGCGAAATACTACAATTACTCGCTTCATATATTGCAACTAACATTTCAATCATAAAAGAAATACCACAATTACTCACTACAACTTACAGAGGAAATAAAACTTATAGATTTAGTTAGTAACCACATATTCATTATCTTAAGTTGAATGGAATGAAAAATTTGTCATATACCTTATCAAGTTCAACTAACTTCTCTACTAATGTCTTATTAGTTTTATTCTCTTAAAAAAATTTAAATAATATCACCAATTACTCAATCAATTACACTTAAGTAAGACCAAGTAGAGCAATTTTTAAATTATTTCGTAGTCTTAAGACACACATAATACTCATAAAAATGCAACTCCTTAAAAGTCAAGAATTAAATATTATAACCATAAGTCAAGAATTAAAGATTAAAACCTTAGTGAATGATGGAAAACAATTTCACATAATTGCCAAGTAAACTTAAAGTTTGAATTACTTTTTCTAAATTTTATACACAAGATTGATTTATAACAACCCCTACAATAGTTCTAGGTTTTTATCAAAAGACACATTATAGTACATATAAAATACTAACACAATGCATTGATTTATATTAAGCAAGTTACTTAGAAGCTTATAGTATCCTTATTAGAACATGTAATTTTAACACATATACATGCATTACGATTTATGTTACAAAATTCAAAATCATCTTCCCTATTTGATAATGATTATATAAGATTAAAAATGAGTAGCTTTATAAAAACACATTTTATAAATAATAAAAAAAGGTCGTGAGGTAACACAACCGGTAATGCCGAATGGCTGGGGTGTTACAAGTAGTGTTTCTTGAAGGTTTCAACGAGAACAATCCAAAAAAAATACCAGTTTTTTGAGACGATAAACATGGTGATCGAAATTAGGAAAAAATAGCTTGTCCAAGGAAAGAAATGTAGTTGTTTCTGATGAAACGGAGCCACAATTGATAAAAGTCAGTGGCTGATTTTGTGTGGGATAGAGGTTGGGATCGATTCAAATGACAAATAATCGGTGGGAGATAATTTGAGAGAAAAAGGGTGATTGATTCAAATGACAAATAATCGGTGGGAGATAATTTGAGAGAAAAAGGATTTGCTCCTAGTAGTCTGGTTTTTCATTTGTAATTTGTTTTTAATTGCAGAAGAGGGGTGCAAATAGCATATGTACAGGTACAAGATTAAAATTGTAAGGCCCAACACAAGTTAGTCAAGTGTGAGGCAGAAATAGGGGTGTAATGAACAACTCACAAGTGTAGGAAAGGAAAATATAACCAGTAATAGCCCAAATTAACTATAAGTATTACTATAACATTTTTAAAATAATCACATATAAATACATCATCTTTATAAAATAGTCGAAAGGATTAAATAAATAAATATAACATCACCAATTTATATTAATTTGGGGTGTTACAATTTCTTCATTGTTAAAGAAATTTCTTCCTCAAAATTTGTGTTCAACAACAAGCGAACTAATATTTAACTAAGTATCCTCAAGATTCAAACTTAGTACCCAAAGATATAATAGACATATATAAGACATTCACTAGTCATTTAAGCACAATATGTCAAAAATTAATTAACTTAGCATGATATGCTAACATCATACAATAAATCTGTTAAACACATATCACATTTATCACTCAATTATGAAATAAAATGCCATAGGTCCTATCACTAAACATTCAACAAAGTTAACGTATGTTTGGCAAAGAGTTCAATTTATAAAATATTAAACACATCTAACAACTTAATAACATTATAATAGATTTAAAATCAATTACTCTATAAAAATATACTTTATATATAATCGAGGAGAAAGAAAAAAAAGTCAATAATAGAGATACTATTTCACCATAACAAACATTTAATAATTAAAGCCATTCAATTGACATAAATGATGAACATGTCTTTCAACTATTTAAAGAATAAAATTAAAAGGTACTTCTAACAAAATAATGAGTTATCTTTACCTCTTTTATTGAAGATGAAACATTGGGGTTGCTAGTCCCTCCTACTCATGGAGTCAATGAATTAAAGCAACTATAATTGTAGTCATTCAAATTCAAACATGGGTACTTAAAGTATATTTAACATGGATCAGGAGTGCGAAGACGACACCACAACTCTCACTACTTACTTCAAGTTAATAATTCACTTACTTACATATTCCTAATAATTTATGTGTAACTTACAAGAAGATACCAACGACACTTACATCAATATTTAATCAATAATCCGAATGAAGAAATATAGAAATATTTCACTTTTTAGATGCTCTCAACTACTCTAAATTTATACACTAATTTACTTTTTGGAATACTTGAAACACAAAAAAAATTAATATTCACATTCACATAGTTAATCCAAAAATTAGCACCAATATTTTACATTCATCTCATAACTCAAACAATGATTCTAACACATGTAACATAATCTGATAGAAGGCTAATTGCTCAAAATTGAACATGATTAATTTTTTTTAATTAAACATCACTTAAAAGTTACAACAAACTAAAACAGATATTTCCAAGTAGCATATAAGAGAAATAATTATTTACAGGAAGATACAATACACTATCAAACCAAATTGAATCAGGTAGTACATAAATGAAAGGTTACACATCATTCTAAAAATTATTTCCACACTTAAATTATTCTAAAACGTATCACTAATCATTTAACACAAAAAAAAAAGTCATTGAGAATTCAAAGTTTATCCTTAAATTATTTTTCAATAAAACATGTCTAAATAAGAATAACTAAAATAAATTACGTGTATTTTAAAAATCTATAAGATTTCTAAAAATTAACTTGTACTTTAATTATAAAAAACACATTTCTAAATAATCAATCACTATAAAATAATTATTTTCAACTTATATTTTGAAAGAAAATTAAAGTATATATATATATATATATATATATATATATAGATAGATAGATAGATAGATAGATAGATAGATAGATAGATAGATAGATAGATAGGAAATTTTTCAATTAATTAACACTTCCAAAATAGTTCCAACTATAGTCAATATGCTAGAAGACTTATAATTTAAGGTAAATGATGCAATCTAATACTCTTATATTTCAAATACACATGAGAACCTTCCATTTTAGCATATCCATCAAAAGAACTTTCAAAGTTTCAAACTGAATGAACAATGTTTGAAAACCAACTTTTTGACAACAATAATGGTTATATTCGATTACATATATGTGTAGCCAAATAGATATGAAGTCAATAGCAAAAACAACACATCTGTATTCGACTACAACATGTTGTAGTCGAATACAAACCCAAGTTAGTAGCAAAAGCTGCATATATGTATTTGACTACAAGATGTTGTAGTCAAATACAAATACCAAGTCAGTAGCTAAAACTACACTTTTGTATTCGACAACAGCAGGTTGTAGCTTGAAAAAAAAATCAAGTTAGTGGCAAAATTTATTTATCTGTATTCGACTACAAGGATTTTTATTTAATAAAAGGTTAATGTTTTGAAATAAAACTGAACTTTATAGAGGTGTATTCGACTACACTTAGGCTGTACCTGAATACAATTGCATAGCAATGATATTTTTCAATTCAGATTGAATCTGGATCATTGCATATGTTCATCAAAACCTCTAGGAACGATTACCACTGATGTGAAGTGATATCTAAGGAATATAAATATTTCTTAGTTTAAGATTTAACAAAACAATCTTGATAAGGACAAACTTAGTTAGGACAACTTTAAACAAACTTTTTGAAATAATTTGAATTATTCAAAGTCTTACTTTCATATTTCAAGTACATACTTTACATTGTAATATCATTGAGAAAGGTTCTCTGTTTTACGTGAAATTATATTAGACTACTATTATTGTATTCGTCTGTTATACCCTGCTGATTTCAGTCAAAATCATTGTTGTAAAACTATTAAAGTTATTTTGTAAATTGAGGAAATTGGTGTACTTTCTTCAAATATTGTTAACTAGGATAGTAGTGTGCTATCATAGGAAGATTGTTAAAAGTTTGTAACAAACTTCTTAGAGTTAGACTTGTACTTATTCTAACAATAGTGGAAAATCTCTTGTGATTTGCAAGTGGACTAGATGTACCCTTGTTTGTAAGGAGAACTAAGATAAATCGTTGGTGTTCTTTATTTTTTTGCTATTTACAGTTTTCCATACACTAATGCTAATCAAAAAAATAATACACTAAGTCTCTGAAATCCAGAAAGTTTCTTAACATCTTATTCAGCCCCTCTTAGGTTCGCCTTTGTACTAACAATTGGTATTAGAGCAGGTTCTAGAAATTTGCTCCTCAATCCTTATTCATGGCTTCCGCACAACCAGTTTTTAGAGATGGTGGTATTAGCAATAAACCACCTTGATTTCTTGGAGAACACTATGACTTCTGGAAGATACCCAAGCAGGCATATCTTACGGCACAAGGAGATTATATTTGGAATGAAGTAGAAAATTGCCCCTATGTCCCAAAAACAATCATCAATAATAAATAGGAAATAAAGATAAAAGCCTTATGGATAAATGATGACAAAAGGAAAGTGTTGTTTGACAAAAAAGCCAAAAACATGTTACAATCCGCACATGGAATGGACGAATTCTTCCGTGTGTCTCATTGCAAAACTGCCAAAGAAATCTAGGATAATGTTGAAGTAACTCATGAAGGAACCATTGAGGTAAAATTATCTAAACTTAATAAATTATCTCAAAAATATGAATTGTTTCGAATACAGCCCAGAGAATCTATTATGCAGTTGAAGAAAAGATTTTCTCATCTGACCAACCACTTGACGACGCTTGGCAAGATCTTCACTAATGATGAATTGAACCTTAACTGTAAGACCCTTAATTTTAAATCCTAAATTATACAATTTTAGGGTATTTTGTGTTGAATTTCTTAAGCTTTTAGCCCAGTTTTTGGTATTTAGTGAGTTTAATGCCAAAATTATATTTTTGGAAATTAGATTAAAATTATTTGTTGGAGAATCATTTAGTTACGTTGCAAATGATTTAATACCGGACAGTTTTGTTAAAAATATCACTCGTTGTTGAAAATTTATTTGTCAATTGAGTTGCGACGAGAGTATATATTTTTATCAAAATAGATTGTGATATGTGTAACAGTTGTTAGATATTTGTTGATTTCATTTTAATTATAGTATATATATATATATATTATTAAAAAGTAACAAATGTATATATATGTTAGAAAAGAGGCAAAGAAAGAAAAAACAGAAATAGAGGAAGAAAATGCGTTTCCCTCCCTGCTCGCAAATCATTCTTCTTCTTCCTTCTTTCTTCCATTTTCTTTTTCCTTCTTTTTGTTCAAGAAAAGAAATCCAAGGCTTAGTGGGTGGGAAAGAACAAATTTCTCAGCTTCATTCTTCTTCTTTGATTCAAAAACAGAGAAAAACGGCGTTGGTGTTTTCAAAACCGTCAAACGCAAACCTCAACATTTCTTCTAGATCTAAACTTCGTTTCGTGAAGAGATAGAAGGGAAAGTTGCTCACCTCCATGCTACGGTGCTAGTGAACTAACTTTGGAAGCGACTTTGCAAGGGGTGATTTTATCGGAATTACTCGTGGTGCCGAAATCGCTTGTAAAAGATATCATTAAGTTAAGGTCTCCTTCCAAACTTTTAGTTTGACTTTAGGAGCTTATTTGTGGTTGTGTGGAAAATACGTTTGTTGGGTTTGAAGTGTAGATTTGGGGAAAATGAACTTAATGCTTTTATGGGTGAAATTTTAGAGTTGGGTTTTTGGTGATATTCATCAGTGTTTTGTGGAAAATGAATTTAACTCATTTATGTGTGGTTTTGAGGAAATGAAATTTGATATCGTGTTTGACGTGTTCATAGTTAATATTATAAATTATGAGATGTGTTTGGGTGGATTTTGTGGAAAAATGAATTGATTTGATTTGATGTGAATTGTGGATTGAATTTGAGAATATGGCTGAGTATGCTCTGTGTGGAATTTGAAAATCATTAGAGTTAAATGAGTATAAAAAATGGGGAATCTTTTAATATCTGCATTTACTTAATGATTATCGTGAAAATCGTTAGAGTTAAATGAGTATTAAAAATGGGGAATCTTTTAATATCTGTGTTTACTTAATGATTGTTATGGATAGTGTTAGAGTATGCTCATGCATTTAATTGTACATGGCGACCGGATGGGCCATGTTGTTAGTGGTGATCGGATGGGCCACAAGATGATTCCATGTGATTTGTTGGTTCATCTTATCCTTACGAGGATTATCATGTTGTGCTGATATGTGAGAGATTGTACCCTAGAACGTGTTGATCTGTGAGCGATTGCACTCTAGAAAATAGTGTGGGCCTGCGATGGGTGGCACCTTGATAATTAGTATAAGGCATGTGATAGGCGATAAAATTATGATTTACGCCCCTTCGAGAATGGTTTTGGTTCGGAATTCCGAGTCCATGCATTTTGGCATATACGCATTACATTAGCTTGCTTGGCACGCGAGTCGTGTTTGATTCAAGATTATGATTGAGTGTTTGAACTTATGTTGTCATGGTGATTGTGTTATAATTGCCAAGTGTGAATCTTTTGGATTTGTGTGTAAGTGTGATTGATTGCGAAACCATTTCGAAACTCAATTTGTCGTGGTGATTGTGCTATAATTGCTAAGTGTGAATGTTTTGGAATTGTGTGTGAGTGTGATTGATTGCAAAACCTTTACGAAACACAAGTCATCTTGGTGATTGTGTTATAATTGCCAAGTGTGAATGTTTTGGATTTGTGTGTAAGTGTGATTGATTGCAAGACCATTTCGAAACTCAAGTTGTCGTGGTGATTGTGCTATAATTGCTAAGGGTGAATGTTTTGGTATTGTGTGTAAGTGTGATTGATTGCAAAACCTTTTTGAAACTCAAGTCATCATGGTGATTGTGCTATAATTGCTAAGTGTGATTGTTTGGATTTGTGTTTAAGTGTTGATTGATATCGAAACCCTTTTAAAAGCTGAATTTTGCTGTTTTTCCACTGCTGTCTTATGTGTATTCGAATACAGAAGTTTGTATTCGAATACATACATGTTGTTTTTGCTGCTGACTTATGAGTAGTCGAATAGAGAAGGCTGTATTCGAATACATAAATGTTGTTTTTGCTGCCGACTTATGTAACAATCTTGTATTCTAATACAGAGATGCTGTATTCGAATACAACAATGCAATTTTGTTAAAAACTTCATTTTTCAATGTAACACCCCGATTTTCAAAGCGAGGGTGTATTTTTTTTTTCAAAACAAATTTATAAAACAAATAAGTTAATAAAGAAAACACCTTTGGATAAATAATTAAGTCATTCTAATTAACAAGCAGCGGAAAAGTTTCTCGAAATATGAATCCAAAAGATTTACACAACAGCCAGTGATACATGGAATCCATTAACATAAGATGTCATATTGACAATATTAGTAAAGATACAATTTTCCAATTTAAAGTAAACGTAATCCAAAATAAAGACATATGTTCCCTCTATGTCAACCTAATCTGAACATTCTACCAAAAAAATATATACCCTGAGTAATCTCCACGGGCCCCGTAAGATACTCCTAACATAGCTCCAATCAAGCGTTTTCATCTACATTCCCATCCGTAGGGTACGAACCGGCAGGATTGTCCTGGCTCTCATCTGAGGGAAAAGCCCAGATTTCCACAATAGTTGTAAAAGATCACCAACCGAAATTAACAGTTAAAACATAACATTTACGTTTTTAAATGCACAAAATACCCTTTCAACTTAGCATGCACCTTAAAAGGGGGTTTCCATATGCTAAAAGTTCATATAATACATGCCAAATAAAAATGAAATCAAAATAAAGTTCTCAATCCATCAAGTAATACATAACTGACCAAAATATTGATAAATCAATTGAGCAATCGATTATCTAACTCAAATTAAGAATTTCTACTAAGCCAATCGATTGGGAAATCGATTTCCTGAAGGTTTTTAGTGAAAACTGAACTCTGGACTTAATTCAATCGATTGGGAAATCGACAGAATGAATAACGGAGCCCCTGTATTAAAGCCAATCGATTTCCAAATCGATTTTGTCAGATTGGCTGAGTTCCTGTACTAGCCAAATCGATTTCCAAATCGATTTTGTCAAATTGGCTGAGCTCTTGTAACTCATCAAATCGATTGGCAAATCGATTTTATGAATGGCTTTTCACCAAATCGATTTGGGAATTGATTTCCCTGAATGTTTTCCTAAAACTTCATAAACTAACTCAATCACATTCACCCACAACTCCAAAACATTAAACCTAGCATTTTCAACACAATCAACACGATAACTTGAGTTTCGAAATAGTTTACAATCAATTACCCTTATGCATAATATCAACACATAACACTTAGCAATTTCAACATAATCATAAACTTGAATCAAACACGACTCGCGTGCCAAGCACCCTAATGCAATGCGTATATGCCAAAATGCATGGACTCGGAATTCCAAACCAAAACCCTCCTCAAAGGGTCGTAAATCATAATTGTACCGCCTATCGCAGGCCAAAGTACCAATTACCGAGGTGCCACCTATCACGGGTCAGCACGATTTACTGAAAAGCGTAAATCATAAACATACCTCCTACGGATCGGTACTGTATACCGAGGTGCCACCTATCACGGGTCAGCACAATTTACTAAAAGA
Source organism: Cicer judaicum (assembly GCA_037974835.1). Lineage (NCBI taxonomy): Eukaryota > Viridiplantae > Streptophyta > Magnoliopsida > Fabales > Fabaceae > Cicer > Cicer judaicum. The sequence continues at coordinate 1,966,118 of JBBPBS010000417.1, forward strand.
AAAAGCATAAATTGTAAACATACCGCCTATCACAGGCCAAAGTACTGTTTACCGAGGTGCCACCTATCACGGGTCAGCACAATTTACCAAAAACGTAAATCATAAACGTACCACCTATCACGGGTCAGTACTGTTTACCGAGGTGCCACCTATCATGGGTCAGCACAATTTACCAAAATGAAATGCATGAGCATACACTGACTCCATCCACAATAATCGTTAAGCTAATGCAGATATTAAAAGATTCCCCATTTTTAATACTCATTTAACTTAAACAACTTTCACAACAAACATTAAGTAAACAAGACATTAAGAGATTCCCCATTCTTAATACTCATTTAACATAAACGATTTTCACAAACATAAATTAAGTAAACAAGACATTAAGAGATTCCCCATTCTTAATACTCATTTAACTTAAACGATTTTCACAAAACACACATTAAGTAAACAAGACATTAAGAGATTCCCCATTCTTAATACTCGTTTAACTCTAATGGTTTTCAAATTCCACACAGAACAAACTCAAACCTATTATCAGATCCAATCCACAACACACATCAAAACACATCAATTCATTTCTCCATAAAATCCAACATACATATATCAAATTTCACAAGAATCAATTATGAATACCTCAAATACAATGAACACAATCAACACAACATAGCATTCAAACACATCAAATTTCATTTACTCAGAACCATACACAAATGACTTAAATTCATTCTCCACGAATCATCCATCAATATCGCCAAAACCTAACTCTAAGATTTTACCCATAAAGCCTTAGATTCATTTTCCCCAAATCAACACTTTAACCCTAACAAAATTCTTTTCCACACAACCACAAATAAGTCCCTAAATGCAAACTAAAAGTTTTGAAGGAGCCATTACCTTCACGTTAGCTTTAACGTGCGATTACGGTAACGCGAGTAAATTCGATAAAATCCCCGCTCGCAACGCCACTTCCAAAGTTGCTTCCCTAGCACCGTAGCGTGGTAGTGAGAAACTTTCCCTTGTATCTCTTCGCGAAACGAAGCTTAGATCTAGATGAAACGGGGAGGTTTGTGTTTGACGGTTGTGAAATCCCTAACACCGTTTTTCTTTGTTTTCGAAACAACGAGGAAGTATGAAGTTGAGAAATCCTTGTCCTATCACCCTCTCAGCCTTAGGTTTGTATTCTTGAGCAAAAGGAAGCAAAGAAAACGAAAATGGAAGAAGGAAGAAGAAGGAGGTTTTCACGCGAGGCAGAGGAAGAAGAAGGAAAATGTTTTTCTGTTTTCTTTCAATTTTCCTTTCTTCCTTTTTCCTTCCTTTATATTTCTTTTCTTTCTATTTCCTCCTCTTTTCCCTCTACACAAACATATATAAATATATTTATATATATATTAATTATAATTAACAAATATCCCAAAATATCTAGATATTTATTAAAATTACCATTTCACCCATAACTTCCCAAACTACTTTTGTTAAAAATATCTTCTCTCGTCATAACTCAATTGACAGATGAAATTTTAAGCAGTCCGAGATATTTTGAACGAAACTCTAGAATTAAATTCCTCATAAAAGATCTACATCAGTTAATTCAATTTATTTATCGACGAACAAATTTAATCAGGGTATCAAAATATATTTTTGGGCATTTAAGCTCACAAAGAATTAATAACTTGGCTAAAAGCCTCTGAGTTCAATACCCAAAATACACTAAAATACATAAAGTGTAATTTAAAATTATGGGTCTTACATTACTACCCCCCTAAAATTAGTTTCGTCCTCAAAACTATGCGTCGATAAATAACTCTGGGTGTTGTTCTCTCATCTTGCTCTCCAGTTCCCAAGTCGCATCTCCAGTAATTGGGTTCCAAATCACCTTGACCAACGAAACATCCTTGGTCCTCAATCGCTTAATCTTCTTGTCGTCAATACTCACAGGTGGTACATCGAATGACAGGTTATCCTTCACTTGAATCGTGTCTGGTTCGATTACATGAGATGGATCTGTAAGATATTTCCTCAACTGTGACACATGAAACACGTCATGAATATTGGACAGTATCGGAGGCAATGCAATCCGATAAGCAACATGCCCAATTAGTGCAGAAATCTTATACGGTCCAATGAATTTCGGGGTCAACTTCTTCGATTTCAATGCTCTACATACTCCAGTAGTAGGTGTGACTCTTAGATATACATGGTCACCCTGTTCGAATTCTAAAAGTCTGCGACGCTTGTCCGCGTTACTCTTCTAACGATCTTGTGAAGTCTTCATTTTCTCCTTGATTTTCCTTACCTTAGTTGTAGTCTGTTGCACCATCTCAGGTCCGACAATCATATTTTCACCGTCCTCGTACCATCACAAGGGCGTTTGACACCTGCGCCCATATAAAGCCTCATATGGTGCCATTCCAACTTCCTCTATCATCGGAAGTACATCATCCCAACTTCCTCTATCATCTAATACACATGCTCTCAATAGATCTTCTAGGGACTGATTTGTCCTTTGAATCTGTCCGTCCGTTTGTGGATGGTAAGCTGAACTCAATCGTAGTTTCGTTCCCAAAGCTTCGCGCAATGCTCCCCAAAAATGTGATGTGAACTTCGGATCACGGTCTGATACAATACTCGATGGTACCCCGTGTAACCTCACAATTTCAGCAATGTAGATCTCTGTTAGCTTATCTACATTATAGATGGTCTTTACATGCAAAAAGTGTGCAGATTTAGTCAGTCTATCCACTATCACCCATATAGAATCATTATTTCTCCTTGTTTTAGGCAATCCAGTTATGAAATCAATGGAAATGCTGTCCCACTTCCATTCTGGTATATCTAAAGGTTGCAACATCCCAGCAGATCGTTGATGTTCCACCTTCGCTTTCTGACAAGTTAGACAAGTCGATACATAATCCGCTACATGTCTCTTCATTCCTGGCCACCAATAATTCTGCCTCAAATCCTGATACATCTTTGTTGCTCCAGGATGAATATTCAACTTACTCTTATGAGCCTCTTCTAAAATCGCTTTCCTTATATCTGTAATTTCTGGTAAACAAATCCTACCATTAAACAGCAAAATATTATCTGATCCAATCTTAAACTCAGTTGTCTTCCCTTGCACTATTAGGTTCCTCTTCTCTTGGATTAAGACGTCATCTTGAGAATTTAGAATGTCTTCAAGTAGTCCGCTCGAAATCTTAATCATTCTGAATTTCAAAAGTCCTGGTGCAAATTCTACGTTCAAGTGTAGGTCTCTAAAAGCTTCCCACATCTCTTGTTGCCTAGCCATAATTGTTGAAGACATCGATACACTTCTTCTACATAACGCATCAGCCACTACATAGGCCTTCCCAGGGTGGTACTGCAGTCTGAAATCAAAATCCTTTAGAGTCTCTCCATCTATCGTCTCTGGCGCATGTTCAATTCCTTCTGATCAAACAAATATTTCAAACTTTTATGGTTACTGAACACTGTTTACGTGCACCCATATAAATAGTGCCTCCAGATCTTCAATGCAAAAACAACTGCAGCAAGCTCCAAATCATGAGTAGGATAGTTTCTCTCATGAATATTCAATTTCCTTGAGGCATAAGCCACAACTTTCTTGTGTTGCATCAGAACACATCCCAACCCTTGGTGAGATGCATCACAATAATTTTCATAGGGTTCATTTGATTGCGGTAACACCAATACTAGTGAGGTCGTCAATTTTCTCTTTAGTAATTGAAAATTTTCCTCACGCTTCTCCGTCCATGCGAACGGTTGATCTTTTCTGGTGAGTTGTGTTAATGGAGTCATAATCTTAGCAAAACCTTCAATAAACCTCCTGTAGTACCCTGCCAGTTCTACGAAACTTCGTATGTCAGTGACAGTATGAGGCTGTTTCCAAGCAAGAACCGCCTCAATCATAGCCGGATCTACAACGATTCCTTCCTTGGTTATCACATGTCCTAAGAAATTCACTTTCTCTAGCCAAAATTCACACTTTGACAGATTGGCATATTATTGCTTCTCGCGTAAAATCTCAAGAACTTGACGTAAATGTTCTCCATGCTCCTCTTCAGTTCTTGAATAAATCAATATATCATCAATAAACACCAAAAAAAATTTATCAAGGAATGAATTAAAGATTATGTTCATGTAGTCCATGAAAATTGCTGGTGCATTGGTAACTCCAATCGGCATAACTAGATATTCATAATGTCCATAATAGGTTCTGAAAGCAGTTTTCTGAATATCTCCTTCACTTACTCGAATCTGATGGTAACCCGACTTCAAGTAAATCTTCGAGAATATCGCAGCCCCTCTCAATTGATCCATTAAATCATCAATGCCTAGCAAAGGATAATGATTCTTAACAGTTGCCTTATTAAGTTGTCATTTTAGGAATTTTGGTGTTCTAGACGGGCATTATGTGTGGATCAAGAAAAGTACCAACACTTAAGGACCTAAAGCACTTTGGGTACCTAAAAATTCACGATCTTGTTTTGTAGGAATACATACAAAGTACCTCTAATATGTGGTATTTGGATAGCAAATGTTCAAAACACATGAAGACTGTGTGATCTATGGAGATAACAACAAGGGTAAAATTTTGGGTATTGGAAAGGTTGGTGCAACCCTATCTCCTTCAATTGAAGATGTTCTATATGTTGAAGGATTAAAGCACAATCTTATTAGCATTAGTCAGCTTTGTGACAAGGGTTAGGAAATAGCATTCAAAAAAGATGAATGCATTAACAGAAATAAGGTATTAAATGAAATCCATTTTGTTGGTAAGTATTTTTATAATTAATCTTGATGATTTATCGTTGAAAATGAAATATCTTATGGTAAGTGACAACAATGATGCATGGCTATGGCATAAAATATTTGTACATATCCATATGGATCATATAAACAAGTTATTCAAGCATGAACTTGTTGTAGGCTTACCAAAGATGAAATTCATTAAGGATAATCTATAAGATGCTTGTCAAAAGGGTAAGCAAACTAAGGTTTCCTTCAAAACCAAGAATATTGTATCAACTTCAAGACCACTTCAATTGATACATATGGACTTTTTTGGTCCATCAACAACTAAAAGTCTTGGTGGAAATTCATATGGACTAGTAATTTTTGATGATTTGTCAAGGTTCACTTGGACCTTATTTTTGGCAAATAAAAATGAAGCTTTTAAAGCATTTAAAAACTATGCCAAACTAGTCCAAAATAAACAAGCAACCAAAATTGTATTAATAAGAAGTGATTATGAAGGAGAATTTCAAAATGCTTCTTTTGTAGAGTATTGTGAAGAAAATGGAATCTTCCATAACTTTTCTGCATTAAGAATACTTCAACAAAATGGAGTTGTTGAGAGCAACAATAGATCATTGGTAGAACTTGCAAGGACTATGCTAAGTGACTCAAGTTTACCAAAATACTTTTGGGCAAATGCTATAAGTACAGCGTGTTATGTATTCAACCGAGTAATAATTCGACCAATCCTGAAGAAGACTCCATATGAACTCTATAAAGGTAGAAAGCCAAATATCTCTCACTTTCACATATTTTGGGTGTAAATGCTTTCTTCTGAATAATGGTGAAAATCATGGAAAGTTCGATGAGAAAGCTGATGAAAGTATCTTTGTTGGTTATTCCTTATCTAGTAAAGCTTTTAGAATTATTAACAAAAGAACTTTCTTATTAGAAGAATCTATGCATGTATCATTTGATGAAACTAACCCCTTGAAAGAGGATAAAATGTCTCTTGTGATGATGATGATTTTATAAGTGACGACGTAAGAAAAAACAATCAAGTTGGTCAATCAATTTAAAAGAATGAAGTCAGTATTGAGCAGCAAGATTAGCATAATGATCTCCCTCAAGAAGGGAAAACTCATCAAGATCACCCCATTCGCAATATTATATGTGCTATCAACAAAGGAGTTACTACAATGCTCAAACTCCAAGATGCTTGTTTGAATATGGCATTTTTCTCTCAAATAGAACCTTCTAAGATAGGTGAAGTACTTAAGGACGATCAATGGATACTTGCCATGCAATAAGAACTAAACCAGTTTGAAAGAAACACAATGTGAGAACTTGTTCCAAATCGTAGCAATAAACACGTCATTGGTGTGAAATGAGTGTTTAAGAATTAACTAGATAAAAAATTGTATAGGTATTCGAAACAAGGAAAGGTTAGGTTCTCAAGGATACAATCAAGAAGAAGGATTTGACTTTGATAAAAATTTGCTCTAATAGCAAGGTTAGAAGCAATACAATTATTACTTGCTTATGTTTGCTCTATGTATTTTAAATTATTTCAGATGGATGTCAAGAGTTCTTTTCTAAATGGCTACATTACTGAGGAAGAGTATGTCAAACAACCACCTGAATTTGAAGACATCAAGAATTCTTCACATGTATTCAAATTAAAGAGAGCCCTTTATGGTTTCGAATAAGCTCCAAGAGCTGGGTATGATAGGCTAAGTAACTTTCTATGTGAACAAGGATTTGAAAAGGGTAAAGTTGACAAGTCATTATTCATTAAAAGGACCAATGATCACACTTTACTTGTTCTAATCTACGTTGATGATATCATATATGGATCAACCAATAATAAAATATGTGAAGAATTCTCATTAATGATGCAAGGAGAATTTAAATGTCTATGATGGGTAAGTTAAATTATTTCCTTGAACTTCACATCAAGCAAGTCAAAAAAGGAATTTTCATCAATCAAGAAAAGTACTGAAAGGAACTATTAAAGAGATTTAAAATGAATCATATTAAAGAGAACGCAGCTTCTATGTGCTCTAGAACCTATGTAGATAAAGATGAAACTGGTAAATGAATAGATATATCAAAATATCGAGGTATAATTGGTTCTTTTATATATCTAATGGGTTTTCGGCCATATATTATGTTCAATGTTTGTTTATGTGCTAGGTTTCAAGCAGATCCTAAGGAATCACATCTTGTAGCAGTAAAGTGAATAGTGAAATATTTGAAAGGAACAACTAATGTTGGCTTATGGTATCCAAAAGGCAGTATATGCAATCTCATTGGTTATACTGATTATGACTATGCAGGATTTAAAACATATCAAAAAAGCACGAGCCACACTTGGCATATCTTAAGTAATGCATTAGTTTCATGGTCTTGTAAAAAGCAATCATGTGTGGCTCTAAGCACAACAGAAGCAGAATACATAGCAACAGGCAGTTGCTGTGCACAAATTCTATGGCTCAAGCAACAATTACCTGACCATTGACTTGATCTCGGGTTCATCCCCGTAAGATGTGACAATTCCAGTGCTATCAATATCTCAAAGAACCCAATCATGCATTCTCGGACTAAACATATTAACATACACCATCTCTTTCTGCCCGATCATGGTCTCAAGGGAAATGTTGAAGTTACATTTGTGGATACACATAATCATCTAGCAGATATCATCACAAAGCCTTTGCCTAAACATTCATTCTATAAGATACAAAGATAACTTGACATTCTAAATGAAAATGATCTCTAATACAAGGTATTGATACTTTGTAAGTCACTTCTTTTCAAAATATTGAATCTTCACTTGATAAATTGATATAATTGAATCTTTGATGTATGAATATGTGTGTTCTCAACATGATTTGTCTTTTAAATACTGTCTTTCAATGAAAATTCGACTTAAAAATGAATTTTTTTTTTCTCGTAGCCAAATACACATAGTTTGTATTTGGATACACGTTTCTAGAAAACTCTGTATTCGACTAGAACCAATGTGTAGCCAAATACAAATTCAAATATTTCCATATATATATGCATGTTCGCGTTTTATGTTAGTTTTCTATCATTCCAGTAGATTAATATAACTTTTCTCCCACTCCTTTTTTCTCCAAAACTTCATCCAATCTTACATACGAACCTTCCCAATTCTATCAAATATCATCAATTGCATATAAGATTACTCCTTACTCAAAATCAAAACCACGAATCCTTAAAATTTTCCCCAAAATCTAAAATCTTCATCTTCTTCAATCTTTACCATGGATGCACGAAAAAGAGGTTCTCGAAAAAAGCATGTTTTAGTGGATCCTTCAAAAAGGAGGGCTAAGAATGACAGTGTTGCCGATCTGTACACTTGACTGCTTTTGCATTTACTACTTGGATAAGAAATTGATAACTCCTAAATATGGTACACTTGATCCCTTCACAACTTTTAAATTTCCTTAGTTACTTAGGGCACAACATTTGGAAGCATTCATTAGTTATCATGGCCCAACCTATGCTGATTTAGTTATGGTATTTTACTGCAACCTTAAGAAGGAAGGGTTTAAGTTGGTATCTCAAGTGATGGGCAAATATATCAAGTTAGAAACTCGAACAATTGGAGAAATTCTGTAGTTACCATTTGAAGGTCAGAAACATAGGCCTGGAAATCTGTGTGAATGGGAAAATGTGACCAAATATGATGCTTATGTAACATTGTGTCGTTTTGAAAAAAGCACCATGGAAGGAAAATGGGAACATGTTAGTTCTGAATTTCCTAGGCAATGAGATGGTGTTGGCAATTCGACCGTCGAAAATAGGTTGCTGCATTATTTCCTTAGTTACATTTTGGTTCCAAAGACATGAAATTATTCAGAAATGACTGAATTTGAGCTTCAGATTATGTATACACCTACAAAAGACAATGTGTTCGACTTGAATTTGCTGCCCGGTATGAAGATTGTGTGGAGCGAGCAACTCCAGGCTTATGTCCATAAAAACGATATTGGACAATCATATATGGCTGCCCAAGATGACAAAGACATAGATGAAACGCCATTAGATGATGATCACATTTCAAATCGCATGGTCATGGACAAGTTCAATTCCCTTCAAACCTTCATGAGTGATAAGTTTCAGACTATGGACACCACCATTAACAACAGATTCCAAAATATTGACACAACCATTGCCTAGAACCATGAGTCTCTGTTGATGGAAATAAATGGCATGTCCCTCAATATTGACCACCTTCACATCCCACCAAATGATAACATGTAGTTTGTTCCAGTAGTTTGTGTTATTTTCTTTTAATGCTTTATTAGACATTTCACTTAAATTCTTATATTTCATGATGTATGACTTAGACATTTTTTAACCTTTTAGTATGTTTTTGATGTTATATTCCCTATCTTGTGTCATGTTTTTTTCCCCTATATACCTTGTATGCTTGAAATATGTGTTTGTTGTTTTTTCTTCCTTTTTGATGATGTCAAAAGAGGGAAAAAATTGTATGCTATTGTTGTTAAAGAATTTGTAGGTTTTCAAATATTCAAAAATAATGACATGAATTCAAGATCAAAGTGCGAGTAAGCATGCATTAAGGGGGAGGAAAATCAAAAAAAGATCAACACTTTGAAGTTTCAACAACAAGGTTTTGTCATCACCAAAAAGGGGGAGAATGTAAAATACTTATGTGTTTTATGAAGACAAAGACCAAAGAAAGTGATCAAATAGCAAGTTCAAAGAGAAGTCAACTATACTCAATCTGCTAGAAGACTTATAATTTAAGGTACATGATGCTATCTAATATTGTTATATTTCAAATGCACATGAGAACCTTCCATTTTAGCATATGCATCAAAATAACTTTCAAAGTGTCAAATTGCATGAACAATGTTTGAAAATCAAGTTTTTGATGAAAATTAAGGTTGTATTCAACTACATATATGTGTAGCCGAAAAAATATGAAGTCAGTAGCAAAAACTGCACATCTGTATTTGACTACAACATGTTGTAGTCAAATATAACACCCTCCCTCTTAGGTTCCCCTTGTACTAACATAATCTCCACTTTTCAAATTCTCAATATTTATTTTCTTCCCTCATTGGCGTATGATACTCCATTAAGACCGTCATCTCAAACAAAAATTGGAATCACCATTATTTCATCAACTATGGGGTTACTTCAATATTCTCAAGACAAATTTAGAACATCATTATCATTAATCACACATCATCATTACATAAACTCATCACAAATTTATTGCATCACTGTCATCAATCATACCTCATCACATAAACTTATCACAATTTTATAACATGACAATTATTAATCATACATCATCATCATCATCACATAAAATTATCACAACACATCCCTCTTTTACTATCGCATCTCATAAACTCATCTAGTCAAACATATACATAAAATTCATTTGACACTGAATATAACAATAAAATCAAATACCACACATTTTAAGAAATTAAATCAATCAACATCATATAAATATTTCTATTCTATATTTTAACCTAACTATTTCCATATTTGCACATTAATTAATTTATCCTTCAAATGACTACTTCCATACGTAGCGAGGCCCGAATGAATCGTTGAAAAATGCGGTTTTCCCGTTCATCTCACAATATAATATACACATGAATTCAAACTCTCTATCACCCCTTACCCTATTTAGACTCTTTCTCAAACACATAAATTAATGGAGGTTTCCAACCTCAACTTTTGATCGACAATGTACAACGAGCAAATCCGAATAAACTGTGAGTTCACAAAATTGTCAAGATGCGACTTATAAATTATGCAGAGCATAAAAATAAATATTACATAATTAATAACAATGCAGTCTAAATGACGAGAAAAAAAACTGCAACAAAAGTCTCAGTGACTCGTCGAAGCGCTAGAAGGGTTCGACATCAACTTCACCGAAAAATATAAATGATTAGTGCTTCTTGAAGTTTTCGCCCAAGGAAATAAACGTAGTTGTTTCTGATGAAACAGAGCCACAATTGATCAAATTCAATGGCTGATTTTTTGTGTGATAAGGGTTGGGATCGACTCAAATACCAAAGTATTGGTGGGAGATTATTTGAGTCAATTTCTGTAACATCCTAAACACAAAATAATATATATATATATATATATATATATATATAATACTATATTTTAATAGAATTTTGCGGCGAATAGATAAAAACGCTTTCAGAGGGAAACAAAAATTTGTACAAGTAATTGAGAATATCACATTCCTCAAAATACAATCAAAACACTTTAAACTTTTCTTATTTCCTATAAAATAGTGCAATCTCATTAACCTGTAACAACTGCGATTTCGCAAACGCACAGCCAAGACAGTCAAACACAAACAATGAAGGAGGTGAGTTTTTCAATCATGTTAATAGTATAGTACAAGTAAGAAGAACACACACATAATCATAACAGAACCGTATCATTACACAAACATTGCTCAAGAAAATATCACATTAAAAAGTCAAAGTCACTCCAAGAAAATCAATACCTTTTACGGTAACGTTTGTAACACCCCGATTTTTAACAACATGATTTCATTTTATTTATTTATAAAAAACAACTTAATAAAATAATACGTCGTAACACAAAACAACAAGAATCATAACTAATTACATCATATATACAAACCAGCTAAAATAGTTTATGGGATGATAATCCAAAGTATACAAATAGAAAATACATCGGGGATATGAGACCTATCAGACATTGCTCATACCCTTGGGTTATTCTCGGAAAACACTTGCACATAAGTACTGCTCCAAGAATGTTATCTCCCCCATGATCACGTTAAAAAAAATGGAACATGGACACACCAAACAAAAGTCAATTGTCATAGAATATCATACGTACAATTATCCCGAAAAAAAATCAGTACTACCACCAAAAGAAAGACACTAAGGCCCTATATAACAAAAACTAATCTTATCATCCACTAGAAACTACAATAGTAAGGGCGACCTCTACACACTGCACATGTCCCATCTCACGTAGTATCTCTCTTCGAACTAACTACTTCCTCCTCATCTGTCATGGAGGGATCAGTCTCTTCAGAGGTCAGGTCGACCCAGAAGTTAAGTGGCTTCAGCGGCACAGGAATCTCAAAACAACTCACTACCAAAAGTGGGAGCTCTGACTCAACTCGTATATGTAGCCCTGCTTGAGATTGGGTCGTATGCCCAACCAGTCAAAGAGTGTCTGTTAGGGAAGTCTAACAATATTTCCATTGTCAATGTTAACAGTCGGTTGAACGAACTCGAGTTTCATTGATCATAGCATATGGGCACATGTTTCGAGCCTTTTAGTTTGGTATTTTAAAAGCTCGTTATGGCTTAGATTAATATTTTTAGCATGTTTATAAACTTTGGGTCGAATTTGAATTAGATTAATATTTTTAGCTTGTTTCTAAACTTTGGGTCGAATTTGAATTATAATTTTATTATTTGCATTTTAATTTTATTATTTGTATTTTGACTATTTCTCACGAATTAGAAACCAAACTCATTGATAGAATTTGTGATAGGTCTGAAACTCGAATAAGTGGACTAATCTTTTTGCTCATCTGTTAAATCAAAAATCTAAAAAAACCCATTTTAATTTCAACTTTCAATTTGTTAATTATTATTATATCAGAAGTCCTTGGGAAACAATTTGAGTTCTTACCTTTGTTTATATTTTTTCAATTGTATTTGATCTGTGTGCGACAACAAATCAAATTGGCACCGTCCGTTGTCGGGGACTCTGATAACAATATTAACCAATATTAACCCTATTTTCAGGCGATTGTCAAAATCCCAAATTCCTTTGTTTAGACTCTTTTTTCAATTTTTTGGATTTTTATATTTTCAAAATCCCTGGTTGTAGTTTTATATTTTTTGGATTTTATTTGATAGGGTTGTCGATTTATCACATCAATTTTAGCAAAAGGGACATTGTTGGAATTTTCAGAATTGTTATTTTGCATTGCATTGTTATGATGATACATGACTAGAGCTAGTTTTGCAAATTTGTATTCTCTTGAAACTGAAATAGAAATGACATTTGATTTATGTCGTAGACTTAATAGAGATGCTAGTGTTAACGAGTTAGAGTTAGAGTTAGATAGTGAAAGTAACAAATTGCTGCAAAGTATGGCTGATGCGAATAATAGAACCTTAAGACAACTTGCTGCACCTAATGTCAATTATAATGCATTGTGTACCATTTGCTTCCATTTGAACTTTAATCTGGTTTAATAAACTAGCTTCCAAAGTTAAATGGTCTTGCAGGTGAGGATCCTCATAAACCATTGAAGGAATTCCATGTTGTGTGTGCTTCCATGAAGCCTCAAGGAGTCACAGAAGACTATATTAAGTTGAGAGCCTTCCTATTTTCACTCCAAGATGGTGTGAAGGACTGGTTATACTTCCTTCAACCAAGTTCCGTTACAAGTTGGAATGATTTCAAGATATTGTTTCTATAAAATTCTTCCTGTCTCACGAGTTGCTTCAATAAGAAAATAAATTTGTGCAATTAGGCAGACTGACAGGGAATCATTACATGAGTATTTGGAGAAATTCAAGAAATTAGTTTCTAGTTGTCCTCATCTCCAGATTTCTGAACCATTACTCATCCAATATTTTTATGAAAGTTTGCTACCTATGGATAGAAGCATTCTAGATGCTGCTAGTAGGGGAGCATTTTCGATAAAGACCCCATAAGCGGCAAAGTCTTTGATTGAGAACATCTCCATTAATTATCTCTAGTTTACAACTAGAAACAATTCAACATTATTGGCAAAGGGTGTGAATGAAATTGAAGCTTCTTCCCACAAGAATTTAGAAGGCACACTTGATGAGCTTAAATCTTTAGTAAAAATATTGGCAATAGGTAAAACCCAAGTAGTAGTATGTGGTATTTGCACTTCTCCTTAAGCATATGCAGCAAATATATTCAAAACTTAAGCCAAATATGATCTGTCATCTAACAAATACAATCCTGGTTGGAGAAACCATCCCAACCTGAGATTAGGGAATTCATCTGCACAACAGCAACCTAGGCAACAGCAACAACAAAATATTCCACAACAACAAAACAGTGCATCTTCATTAGAGGACCTCGTTAAGCATATGGTTGTCCAAATTCTCCAATTTCAACCAAAAACAGATTCCACCATTCAAAATTTGGAACACAAAGATTGGTCAGTTAGCCACTTTAATTAATCAATTGCAGACTCATGGGTCAAAGCAATTGCCTGCAATGGCAGTAGTAAATCCAAATGCTCTCAATGTTAGTGCAATTACATTGAGGTTTGGGAAAGCTGTTGAAATAACAAAGGTACCTGAAACTACAGTGAAAAATAATAAGCTTGCTGAGGACACTTTGATAATTGAAACTTTTGATGTTGAGCAAAATATACCACTTCCATTTCCTCAAAGGGGGCAGTGAAGACTAAGAAAATGGACGAGGCAGATAGGGACAACGAGATCCTGGATACATCTATTTTTAATTCTCTTACACTTTGACCTTTACAGTGTACAGGTGTTACCATTCAATTAGAAAATAGGAGTAATGCTCGTCTTGTACTGTGTGCTGAGATCGAAGTTACCTTACAAGATGATCATTGCGCTGATATTGATATTTCTACAAATATAATTGATTTTGAAGACTTAGCTTCGGCCACTAGTGTTGTACCATCCATTGAACAACCATCGACTATAGAGCTTAAACCACTTCCTGAAAATTAGAAATATGCATATTTAGAAGGAAGCGGCAAGTTACCTTTGAATATTTTAGCCTGACTTGCAAACGAACAAGAAGAGAAGTTATTTCAGATTTTAAGAAAACATAGGAAGGCAATAAAATAGACCTTGGCTGATATTCCTGGTATTAGCCCTTCCATGTATATGCATAGGATAATATTGGTGGATGGGGTAAAATCGGTCAAGCAACCCCAAAGGCAACTTAACCCATTAGTTTTGGATATTGTAAAAAAAATGACCAAGCTCTTGCATGCAGGCATTATATACCTCATCTATTGCACTTGACCTATTGGCACATTTGCCTATAGGAGGATGCCTTTTCGCCTAGGCAATGCTCCTGACACTTTCCAACGCTGCATGATTAGTTATTACAGGTGCTTTAGCAAGGATTTCAGCAACATAGCTCTTCCACTGTCATGTTTTGTGCTAAAAGATGTTATTTTCACATTTGAAGACAAATGCAACAAGGCGTTTGATTTCATAAAGGCAACACTGACCACTACTTCCATAATTCAGCCACCCCATTGGACCCATCTTTTTGAAATTATGTATGATGCATTGATCATAACATTTGGGCACATGTTTCTAGCTTTTTAGTTTGGTATTTTCAAAGCTCTTTAGAGCTTAGATTCATATTTTTAGCTTGTTTCTAAACATTGGGTCGAATTTGAATTATAATTATATTATTTGTATTTTGACTCGTTCTCGCTCTATAGGTCATAACATGAGCTTTGGATATCAGATTGACGTATATGAAAATTAGGATTCAAATTGCTACAAGAAATAAACAACTTTTATTTTAGTTTAATAAAAGGCTAATTTTATTAGATTAATCCACGAGTTCAGAGTTTCATCAACGCCTTGAGATTTAGGTTACACTATCAATTTAGATTCATGATTCTATTCTTTTTTATTTGATAATATTGATATTTTGATTGCTTAAATTGAATTTCAATAGGATTGATTAAATTTATTTGATACAATTTGGTGTCGGTTTCTAATTTGCGATGCTTGATCGTTAATTGTAATATTTTGATGATTGTGATGCTTAATCAAATCAAAGAAAATAAATTCACATAGGATTGATTACACTTGTTGGATCAATTCTATAGTCAAATAAGAACAAATTAGAAATTAAACTCATTGATAGAATCTGTGATAGGTTTCAAACTCGAATATGTGAATTAATTGTTTTGCTCATCTCTTAAATAAAAAATCTAAAAAACCCCTTTTTAATTTTAATTTTAATTTTCAATTCAGTTATTATTATTATATCAGAAATGCTTGTGGAACGACTCGAGTTATTACCTCTATTTACATTTTATAATTTGTATTTGATCTGTGTGCATCAACGGATCAAATTGGCATCATTGCCAGGGACTCTCTGATAACAATATTAACCTTGTTTTCAGGTGACTGTTTCTGATTGCACCTATAATTCACCAGAATATCAAAAATAAATCAAGGAATAGCAATCCCATTTAAGAAACTTATCCATGAAACGACGATCAAAATCCCAAATTCCTTTGTTTAGACCCTTTATTCCATTTATTGAATTTTTCATATCCTCCAAAAATTCCAAAATAATATGTGTTGCCTTTATTTGATTTGGAGAAATATTTGGTGGTATTTTTATATTTTTTGGATTTTATTTCATAGGGTTTACGATTTTTCACTTCAATTTTAGCATTCGGGAAATTGTTGGAATTTTCATATTTGTTATTTTGCATTGTATTGTTATGACGATGCATGACTAGGGCTAGATCTGCGAATCTTCATTCTCTTGAAGCTGAAATAGATAGAACATTTCATTTACGTCGTAGACTTAAAAGCGCTGCTAGTGTTAACGAGTTAGAGTCTGATACTTAAATTGACAACATTTTGAATATGGGTGATGCGAATAATAGAACCTTAAAACAACATGTTGCACCTAATGTCAATTATAATGCATTATGTATCACATATCTTGAAATTACTGTACCATTTGAACTTAAATCTGGTTTAATACACTTGCTTCCAATGTTTAATGGTCTTGCAGGTGAGGATCCCCACAAAAACTTGAAGGAATTCCATGTTGTGTATTTTACCATGAAGCCTCAAGGAGTCACAAAAGACCACATTAAGTTGAGAGCCTTCCCATTTTCACCTCAAGATACTGCCAAGGACTGGTTAAACTACCTTTAACTAAGTTCAATTACAAGTTGGAATGATCTCAAGATATTGTTTCTAGAAAAATTATATTGTGCCTCAAGAGTTGCTTCAATCAGAGAAGAAATATGTGGCATCATGCAAATTGATAGGGAACCATTACATGAGTATTGGGAGAGATTCAAGAAATTAGTGTCAAGCTCTTCTCATCACCAGATTTCTGAACGATTGCTCATCCAATATTTTTATGAAGGCTTGCTACCTATGGATAAAAGCATTTTGTATGCTGCTAGTGGGGGAGCACTTGTCAATAAGACCCCAAAAGCGGTAAGGGCTTTGATTGAGAAAATTTCCATTAATTCTCAGCAATTTACATCTAGAAGCGACTTAATAGTCTTGACAAAGGGAGTGAATGAAATTCAAGCTTCTTCCCACAAGAATTTATAAGGAAAACTTGATGAGTTTACATCTTTAGTAAAAAATTGGCAATAGGTAAAACCCAACCAATGGTATGTGGTATATGCACTTCTCTAGAGCATCCTTCATATTCATGTCCTACATTGCAAGAAGATCCAATTGTTTATGCTCCTCAAGCATATGCAGCAAATATATACAATCTATTATCTAAAAGGTACAATCCTGGTTGGAGAAACCATCCCAACCAGAGATGGGGGAATTCATCTACACAATAACAACCTAAGCAGCAACAGCAAAATATTCCTCCACAACAAAACAATGCACCTTCATTAGAGGACCTCGTTAAACAGATGGTTGTCCAAAATCTCCAATTTCAACAAAGAATAGATTCCAGCATTGAAAATTTGGAAACAAAGACTGGTCACGTAGCCAATCCAATCAATCAATTGCAGACTCAGGGGTCAAACCAATTGCCTGCACAGTTAGTAGTAAATCCAAATGCTCCCAATGTTAGTGCAATTACATTGAGGTATGGGAAAGTTGTTGAAATACCAAAGGTACCTAAAACTGAAGTGAAAAATAACAAGGTTGATGAGGATACTTTGATATCTAAAACTGTTGATGTTAAGCAAAATATACCACTTCCTTTTCCTCAAAGGGCAGTGAAGACTAAGAAAATGGATGAGGCAGATAGGGACAACGAGATCCTAGATACATTTAGGAAGGTGGATGTGAATTTTCCCTCCTTGAAGCAATTAAATAGATTCCAAGATATACAAAGTTTCTAAATGATTTGTGCACACACAAGAGAAGGTTAAAAGGTAATGAAAGAGTAAAAATAGGTTAAAATGTTTCAGCCCTCATTCATCCCATGCCTCACAAATGCCAAGATCCAGGAACTTTTTCCATTCCATGTACCATAGGCAATAGTCAATTTGGAAATGCTATGTTAGATTTAGAAGCTTCCATTAATGTTCTGACTACATCTATTTCTATCTCTCTTGCTCTTGGACCTTTACAGAGTACATGTGTTATCATTCAATTGGCAAACAAGAGCAATGCTTGTCCTACTGGACTTGTGGAGGATGTACTTGTTCGAGTTAATGAATTGATATTTCCTGCAAATTTATATATTCTGGACATGGAGGGAGAGGATAAGTCCAATAGGGCGCTTGTCATCTTAGGCATACCATTCTTGAAATTTGTTAGAACAAAAATTGATGTGCATGCTGGAACTCTATCCATTGAATTTCGTGATAGCATTGTAAAATTTAACATCTTTAATGCTATGAAACACCTTATGGAAGAGCATTCTATATTTCAAATTGAATTGCTTGCTGATTTGGTTGAGGACACTTACCCCGATATATTTGCTATTGATTTTCCTTCATTGTCTGGTTTTGATGATACTTATACTTGTGAATTATGTATATATTCTCAATGGTGCTCTGTGTGTGCTGAGATCGAAGCTGCCTTGCAGGTTAATCATTGTGCTGATATTGATATTTCTACTAATATAATTTATTTTGTTGACTTAGCTTCGGCCACTGGTGTTGTAATTTCCATTGAACAACCACCAAATATAAAGCTTGAACCACTTCCTAAAAATTTGAAATATGCATATCTGGAAGGAAGTGGCAACTTACTTATGATTATTTCAGCCAAACTTGAAGATGAATAGGAAGATAAGTTGTTGCAGATTTTGAGAAAACATAGGAAGACAATCGGATGGACCTTGGTTGATATTCCTGGTATTAGCCCATCCATGTGTATGCATCAGATTCTATTGGAGGGCAAGGTAAAATCAGTCAGGCAGCCCCAAAGGTGCCTTATCCCATTAATTTTGGATGTTGAAAAAAACGAAGTGACCAAGCTCTTGTAAGCAAGCATTATATGCCCCATCTCTGATAGTCAATGGGTGAGTCCGGTGCAGGTAGTCCCTAAGAAAACTGGATCCACAGTGGTTAAAAATGAGAATAACGAACTTATCCCCACACGAGTGTAGGACAGTTGGAGGGTATGCATCGGTTACAAGAGACTAAACCAGGCAACTAGAAATGATCATTGTCCTTTACCATTCATTAATAAAATGCTTGAATGGTTGGCTAGTAAGTCACATTATTGTTTTCTTGATGGTTTTTCTAGTTATTTTCAGATCCATATTGCACCATAAGACCAAGTGTAACACCCCGTTTTTCAAAGCGAGGGTGTATTTTTTTTTTTAAAAAAAAGAAATTAAAATACAACAGAGAAATAAATAAGGTAAAACCTTTGGATAAATAATTAAGTCATTAAAATTTACAAGCAGCGGAAAAGTTTTTCAAAATATAAATCCAAAGCATGTTCTGATGTCAACAATAGTACAGGTACATCCTTACAATATAAAATAAAAGTAGCCCAAAAGAAAGACATATGTGTCCTGAGTGACAACCTAGTCTGATCATTCTATACATAACAAAAACTATACGCCTCGAGTAATCTCTACGCGCCCCGTGGGATCCTCCTAACGTAGCTCCAATCAAGCATTCCCGTCCACATTCCCATCCGTAGGGTACGAACCAGTAGGACCGCCCTGACTCTCATCTGAGGGCAAAGCCCAGATTTCCACAATAGTTGCAAAGGGTCACCAACCGAAATTAACAGTTAACAAATAACATTTAAGTTTTCAAATGCACAAAATACGCTTTTCAACTTAACATGCATCTTAAAAGGTTTCCATATGCTAAAAGTTCATACAATGCTTACCAAATGATAATGAAATCAAAATAAAGTTCTCAATCCATTAAGTAATACATAACTGATCAAAACATTGATACATCAACTGGGCAATCGATTATCTAACTCAAAATGAGAATTTCCACTAAGCCAATCGATTGGGAAATCGATTGCTTGAAGGTTGTTTTGAAAAATCTGAACTCTGGGCTTAAATCAATCGATTGGGCAATCAACTGGGCAATCGATTGACAGCATTGCTGAGCCACTGACTTACTGCCAATCGATTGGGCAATCAACTGGGCAATCAACTGACAGCATTGCTGAGCCACTGACTTACTGCCAATCGATTGGGCAATCAACTGGGCAATCGATTGGGCAATCAACTGACAGCATTGTTGTTAATGCCAATCGATTGGGCAATCGATTTCCCTGCATATTCTTCCAAAAATACATAAACTAACTCGATCACATTCATACACAAATCCACATCTTGACACTTAGTACTGATAACGCAATCGCTACAACATGAGTTTCGAAATAATATTGCAACCAAACATGCCATCACCAAATTCCAAAACATAACACTTAACAATTTAAACACAATTACTACGACCTCATGAGTTTCGAAATGATATTACAATCAAACATGTTATCACCAAATTCCAAAGCATAACACTTAACACTCATAACACAATACTACAACATCATGAGTTTCGAAATAGTATTGCAATCAAACATGTTATCACCAAATTCCAAAACATAACACTTAACACTTATAACACGATACCCACACGGCCAAGATGAACCAACAATTCACAATTTAACAAGGTGTAGTCTCTAGAGGACAAACACCTGTGCAGTCTCTCACGGACAAACACCTGTGCAGTCTCTCACGGATAAACACCTGTGCAGTCTCTCACGGACAAAAACCTGTGCAGTCTCTCACGGACAAACACAATTCACCAGGGTGTAGTCTCTCACGGACAAACACCTTTGCAGTCTCACACGGACAAACACCTGTGCAGTCTCTCACGGACAAACACAATTCACCAAGAAACGTAAGTCGTAAACGTACCACCTATCACAGGTCAGCACTATTTACCGAGGTGCCACCTATCACGGGTCAACACAACTTACCAAACATAAATCGTAAATGTACCACCTATCACGGGTCAGTACAGTTTACCGAGGTGCCACCTATCACGGGTCAGCACGATTTACCACAACAAACAATAAGTAACCAAGACATTAAGAGATTCCCCATTCTTAACGCCCAGTTAACTTAAACAATTTTCAAAACAACATTAAGTAACCAAGGCATTAAGAGATTCCCCATTCTTAACGCCCAGTTAACTTAAATGATTTTCAAAACAACATTAAGTAAATGAGTCATTAAGAGATTCCCCATTCTTAATACTTATTTAACTTAAACGATTTTCAAAACAATTATTAAGTAAACGAGACATTAAGAGATTCCCCATTCTTAATTCTCATTTAACTTAAACGATTTTCACAAACGAACACACATTAAGTAAACAAGAAATTAAGAGATTCCCCATTCTTAATACTCGTTTAACTTAATGGTTTTCAAATTCCACACAATACAGACTCAAACATATTCACAAATCTATTACACTATTCACGCCAAAACACGACAATTCATTTCTCCACAAAATCATTTTCACGACGACATTAAGTAAACGCAGATATCAAGAGATTCCCCATTCTTAATACTCATTTAACTTAACGATTTTCCAAGAACAAACGTTAAGCAACCAAGACATTAAGAGATTCCCCATTCTTAACGCCCAGTTAACTTAAACGATTTTCAAACAACATTAAGTAAACGAGACATTGAGAGATTCCTCATTCTTAATTCTCATTTAACTTAATCGATTTTCACAAATTCACATTAAGTAAACAAGACATTAAGAGATTCCCCATTCTTAATACTCGTTTCACTTAATGGTTTTCAAATTCCAAACAAAACAAACTCGAACATACTTTCACATTCAATCCATAATTCACACCAAAATACATCAATCAACAAACATCAAGTATGAACACGCCGAATACGACGACACAAATTAACACAATCCATTACTCAAACACAACAAGTTTCATATACTCGAAATCATGCATAAATGGGTTTAAAATTCATTCTCCACTAAACATTACTTTAACCCTAACAAATTCTTTTCCACACAATCACAAGTAAGTCCCTAAATGCAAACTAAAAGTTTGGAAGGAGCCCTTACCTTAACGTAAGCTTTAACGTCGATTTACGACACCACGATCAATTCCGGTAAAAACTTTGCTCGCGACGACGCTTCCAAAGTTAGCTCACTAGCACCGTAGTGTAGTGGTAAGCAACTTTCCCTTCTATCCCTTTGCGAAACAAAGCTTGGATCCAGAAGAAACGGCGAGATTTGTGTTTGACGGTTTTGAAATCCCTAAACCGTTTTCCTTCGTTTTCGGATCAAAGAGGAAGAGTGAAGTTGAGAAATCCTTGTCCTATCACCCACTATCAATTTCGAACTCAAGGAAGCAAGGAAGAACGAAAATGGATGAAGATGGAGGAAGGAGAAGGATTGGGTGTTCACGCGAGGCAGAGGAGGGAGAAGATGGAAATTTTCTGTTTTCTCTCCTTCTCTTTTCCTTTCTTCCTTTTTCTTTCCTTTCTATTTGCTTTCTTTTTAATTCCTTCCCTTCATTTTCTATATATATATATACATTTATATATATATATATATATATATATATATATATTAATTATAATTAACAAATATCTCAAAACCTTTAGATATTTATTAAATTATCCTTTCACCCAAAATGCATTAAACTCTTCGCAAAAGATTCACTGCAGTAAATTTAATTTATTTATCGACGAGTAATTCTAATCAGGCATCAAAATATCTTTTTGGTCATATAACTCCAAAATATTAATAACTTGGCTAAAAAGCCCATGAGTTCAATACCAAAATCCATTAAAATACATAAAGTATAATTTAAAATTACGGGTCTTACACCAAGAAAAGACCATGTTCGCTAGTCCTCTTGGCACATTTTCCTACAGGAGGATGCCCTTTGCACTATGCAATGCTCCTAACACTTTCCAACACTGCATGATTAGGATTTTCTCTAACTTGATAGAAAATTATATTGAAGTTTTCATGGATGATTTTACTGTGTATGTTTTCTCATTTGACGCATGCTTGAACAATTTAGATAGAGTTCGCATAGATGTATTGAAACTAACCTTGTGTTGAATTATGAAAAATGTCATTTTATGGTTTAATAAGGCATAGTTTTGGGACATTTGATCTATAAAAATGGGATAGAAGTGGATTGTGCCAAGATTGATGTGATTTCAAATTTACCTTACCCATCTTGCATTCGTGAGATTCGTTCTTTTCTTAACCATGTAGGTTTTTACATGTGCTTTATCAAGGATTTCAGCAAGAAATCTCTTTTGCTGTCAAATTTGCAACAAAAAGATGTAGGCCCTTCGATGACAAATGCAAGAAGGCGTTTGATTTCTTAAAGGCAACACTTACCTCTACTCCCATAATTCAGCCACCCAATTGGACCCTCATTTTTGAAATTATGTGTGATGCATCTAACTATGCAGTTGGAGCAGTCCTTGCACAAAGGGTTGGTATGGCTGCCCATGTTATTTATTATGCTTTTAGGACTTTCGATTCTGCACAGGCTAATTATACTACCACTAAAAAGGAACTTTTAGCTATTGTTTTTGCACTTGATAAGTTTAGATCATATTTGTTAGGTTCGAAGGTAGTTGTTTTTACTGACCATACAAATTTGAAGGTCTTGTTGAAGAAACTAGAAGCATAACCGAGATTGATTCGGTGGATGTTGTTACTCCAAGAATTTGATTTAGAGATTAAAGATAAGAGTGGAGCTGAAAATTTGGTGGGAGATCATTTGAGCAGAATAGAAATGGCTGAGGACCCCATCCCCATTCAAGATGACTTTCTTGATTAGCAACTGCTACAGTTGTGTGAGGTAACTCCTTCGATTGCTAATTTAGTTAATTATCTAGTTGTCGGAGTATTTCCTGCAGATGTATGCCGAACATTAATACACAAACTATACAGTGATTCCAAATACTATGTGTGGGATGATCCATATTTGTGGAAATTCTGTAGTAACCAGGTTATCAGGCGATGTCTCCCACCATGAGGCTCAATCCATTTTTCATTTTTTTCATGCCTATCAAGTTGGGGGGACATTTTGGTCCTCAATGGACAACAACAAAAGTCTTAAAGTCGAGTTTCTTTTGGCCCACTTTGTTTAAAGATGCTTTTGGGACTTACAAAACTTGCGAACAATGTCAAATAGCAGGAACATTAATCACTCGTAGGAGTGAGATGCCTCAACAACCTATGTTTTTCTGTGAAATAATTGATGTGTGGTTAATTGACTTTAGGGGCCTTTTTCTTGTATCTTTTGGTTTTTTCTATATTTTACTAGCTGTTGATTATGTTTCGAAGTGGGTGGAAGCAATACCCACTAGGACTAAGGACTCTAAAGTTGTTGCATGTTTTATCAGATCAAATATTTTTTGCAGGTTTGTAATACCTCAGACCATCATAAGTGATCAAGGCACTCATTTTTGCAACTGCACCATGGACGCTTTGTTTTAGAAGTATGGGGTTGTGCATAGAGTTTATACACCTTATCACCACCAAACTAATGAGCAAGCTGAAATCTCAAACAAGGAAATCAAATAGATCTTAGACAAGATGGTGCAGCCAAACAAAAAAGATTGGAGCCACCAACTTGAAGAAGCTCTTTGGGCTTATAAAACAACCTACAAAACACCAATAGGGATGTCCCCTTATCAACTTATTTTTGGTAAGGCATGCCACCTCCCAGTGGAAATAGAGCACCGTGCTTATTGGGTGGTCCAAAGTTGTAACCTTGAGATGGATAAAGCAGGTTTGGAGAGAAAGCTTTTATTGCAACAACTTGAAAACTTATAGTTGAAGCTTATGAGAACTCTCATATATATAAGTAGAAAACTAAGTACTTTCATGATAAGATGATTTCTAGTAAGGAATTTCCCATTGGTAAAAAAGTTTTATTGTTCAACTCCATTCTTAAAATTATGGCTGGGAAACTTCAATCGAAGTGGATTGGCCCTTTTGTAGTTACTAACATCTTTTGTCATGGTGTAGTGGAAATAAAAAGTGAAAACAACGAGAAAGTGTTCCAAGTAAATGGACAACGCCTCAAGGTAGTCCATCAGAGTTTTGTGCTTTAAGATGCTACCATAGAAGAACTCTCCTTGGAAAAGCCCACCTACACTGAAGTTTGAACAGGGAGCTCCCTCTCCTTACTCTTATTTTATACTTGTTTCTTTCATTGTGGACAATGTGTAATTTAAGTGTGAGAGTATTATTTGTTATATTTCAAAAACAAAAAAATTTAAAAATAAATAAATACATAAATAATAAAAAATAAATAAATAAAAATAAAAATGGATGTTGTAGTGCATGTTTTGTAATCACATTTTGTATGATTTGATAGTATCTTTGCATTTTTGGTAAAATAAATTAGATTAAAATGCTAAATTGTATATCATTTGTGATAGATTTTTTACCCTGTGTGAGATTTTTGAGCCTTATTATGAATCGAATATATTTTCCATTATTTTTTTCTTGTGTGTTATCTCACTCATGATTGCTAGTTACACCAGATCTTGACTTGACACTTGTTTGCATGCAAATATTTAAATGATCTAGGCATTTGTTTCTTTATTAAGCTACTAACCAAATAAGCCTACCTAACAATTATCCATTTGTTTAAGCCCCTTTGAGCCAAATAATTCCATTATTTGTCATATAGCTCATTACAAGCTTAAAAGTGAAAAACAATGAATTGACCCAATTTCGGGGGATAAAGGAGTCTTTCCTTATACAACATGTAGCAACACGAATTACCACTCAAGAATGCATCATCATATTAATATTAATCATCACATATTCACACATCAACCATAAATCAATCACACATATAAGGTCCCTATGTGCAAACTAAAAATTTAGAAGGAGCCATTACCTTATTTATAGTTTTTTCAACAGTTATCACTACCAAAATCAAACAAAACTAAAAATCTCGTTTGCGCCGATACCTTTAATCAAATAGTGTTTAACTTAGTCAAATTAATCCCTTAAACATTAACTACCTTACAAATCATTTCTTACTCATAGCCCCTTTAGAGTAGATTTTACTAAAAGTATTTACAATGAGTAAGGACTAATAAAACTATTAACCGCAACACACTTTTAACATATAAAAATTATTTTTAGAATAAACATCCTTTAATTTTTCAATGAATTCACTAACAATTTTTTGAAACATTTTAAATTATTATTCTAAATAAGTTTTCACATAACCACAAATTTTTCTCAAATTTTTCATAATTCATTGTTTTTTTCACAACTAAAATTTATCCAACTACAAAAAAATTCCAAAATTATGTCTTTTTCACACACCAAACTTTTAAAATCTGTAACACCCCGTTTTTCAGAGCGAGGGTGTATTTTTTTTCAAAAGAAATTAAAATAAAACAGAGAAATAAATAACGTAAACACCTCTGGATAAATAAATAAGTCATTATAATTTACAAGCAGCGGAAAAGTTTCTCGAAATATGAATTCAAAATATTTACATATCAAAAAGTGGTACATGTACTCCCATTGAAAATAACATGTCATGCTGACAATATTAGTATAGGTACATTCTTCCAGTTAAAAATAAACACAATACAAGAGAAAGACATATGTTCCCTCTATGTCAACCTAATATGACCATTCTACAAAACCTCTAAACACCCTGAGTGATCTCCACGCGCCCCGTAAGATCCTCCTAACATAGCTCCAGTCAAGCATTCCCATCTACATCCCCATCCACAGGGTATAAACTGGTAGGATCGTCCTGTCTCTTATCTGAGGGCAAAGCCCAGATTTCCACAATAGTTGTAAAGGGTCACCAACCGAAATTAACAGTTACCATATAACATTTAAGTTTTTAAATGCACAAATAACTTTTCCACTTAGCATGCACCTTAAAAGGGTTTCCATATGCTAAACATGCATAAACAAAGTTGAAAATTGATGTTTTTAACAAAACAGCATTGTTGTATTCGAATACAACATCTCTGTATTTGAATACAAGGCTGTTTCAGCATTCAGCAGTAAAAATAGCATGTCTGTATTCGAATATAACAGTTTGTATTCGACTACACAGCAAGTCAGTAGCAAAACAACATGTTTGTATTCGACTACAACAGTCTGTATTCGACTACACCGTAAGTCAGTAGCAAAACAGCATGTCTGTATTCGAATACAGGAATACACAGCAGACAGCAGCAGAAAAACAGCAAAATTCAGCATTTTTCAGCTTTTTAAAGGGTATTGAAACCAAATAACACTTACACACAAATCCAAACAATCATACTTATCAATTATAGCGCCAACACTATGACATCTTGAGTTTTGAAATGGTTTTGCAATCAATCACACTTACAACCAATTCCAAAACATCCACACTTGGCAATTATAACAAAATCACCACGACAATTTAAGTTTCGAAAAGTTTACAATCAATCATGCTATCACACAAATTTCAAAACATAACACTTAACACTTATAGCACAATACCCACACGGACAAGATGAACCAACAAACCACATGGAATCATCTTGACGCGACAATCCCCACACAGACTAAATGAACCAACCATTCACAATTTAAAAGGGTGTAGTCTCTCACGGACAAATACCTGTGCAGTCTCTCACGGACAAACACATGTGCAGTCTCTCACGGACAAACACAATTCACCAGGGTGTAGTCTCTCACAGACAAAAACCTGTGCAGTCTCTCACGGACAAACACAATTCACCAGGGTGTAGTCTCTCACGGACAAACACCTGTGCAGTCTCTCACGGACAAACACAATTCACCAAGAAACATAAGTCGTAAACGTACCACCTATCACGGATCAGCACTGTTTACCGAGGTGCCACCTATCACGGGTCAGCACAACTTACCAAACGTAAATCGTAAACGTACCACCTATCACGGGTCAGTACAGTTTACCGAGGTGCCACCTACCACGGGTCAGCACGATTTACCATAACAAACAATAAGTAACCAAGACATTAAGAGATTCCCCATTCTTAACGCCCAGTTAACTTAAACAATTTTCAAAACAACATTAAGTAAATAAGTCATTAAGAGATTCCCCATTCTTAATACTTATTTAACTTAAACGATTTTCAAAACAAATATGAAGTAAACGAGACATTAAGAGATTCCCCATTCTTAATTCCCATTTAACTTAAACGATTTTCACAAACGAACACACATTAAGTAATCAAGACATTAAGAGATTCCCCATTCTTAATACTCGTTTCACTTAATGGTTTTCAAATTCCAAACAAAACAAACTCAAACATACTTTCACTGTCAATCCATAATTTACACCAAAACACATCAATTCATTTCTCCACAAAATCCAATATACACATATCAAATTTCATCAGTATTAGTTAAGAACACGTCAAATACGACGAACAAAAATCATCACAACATACCACTCAAACACAACAAATTTCATTTACTCAAAATCATACATAAATGGGTTAAATTCATTTTCCACGAAATATTCATCAATATCACCAAAACCCCACATTAGAATTTCACCTATAAAGCATTAAATTAATTTTTCCCAATTTAATACTTCAACCCTAACATAATCCTTTTCCACACAATCACAGATAAGTCCCTAAATGCAAACTAGAAGTTTGGAAGGAGCCCTTACCTTCACGTTAGCTTTAACGTGCGATTACAGTACCGCGAGCAAATCCGGTAAAATCTCCGCTCGCAACACCGCTTCCAAAGTTAGCTCCCTAGCACCGTAGTGTAGCGGTGAGTAAATTTCCCTTCTATCCCTTTGCAAAATGAAGCTTGGATCTAGAAGAAACGGCGAGGTTTGTGTTTGACGGTTTTGAAATCCCTAAACCGTTTTTCTTCGTTTTCGGATCAAAGAGGAAGAGTGAAGTTGAGTAATCCTTGTCCTATCTCCCACTAAGCCTTGGGTTTCTATTCTTGAGTAAAAGGAAGCAAAGAAAAGCGAAAATGGAAGAAGAGGGGGAAGGGTTGTTTAATGCGAGCAGAGGAAGAAGATGGAAATTTTTTTGCTTTCTCTCCTTTCTCTTTCTTTCCTTTCTATTTCTTTTCTTTCTATTTCCTTCCTTTCCTTTTCTTTATATATAAACATATATATATATATATATATATATATATATATATTAATTAACAAATATCTCCAAATCTTTAGATATTTATTAAATTACCCTTTCACCCATAACGCATTAAACTCTTCGCAAAAGATTCACCGCAGTTAATTTAATTTATTTATCGACGAGTAATTCTAATCAGGCATCAAAATATCTTTTTGGTCATATAAACTCCAAAATATTAATAACTTGGCTAAAAAGCCCCTGAGTTTAATACCAAAATATTAATTTAATACCAAAAAGCCCCTGAGTTTAATACCAAAATACATAAGGTATAGTTTAAAATTACGGGTCTTACAAAATCAAATGATGTACATCATTTAGTTAAAACTAAATAAAAATGAATATTTTCCAAATCAAACATACACACACTCGACTATTAAAGCACCAAAAATTTGAGTTAATAAAGTACTCTAAACTTTTTCTTAATAAACTCAATCAAAAAGTAATTAAAAGAGTAACATTTTTAATTCTAAACATTTTAATTTCAATATAACTTTTTGCTTAAACTCATTAACTTAGTTCAAATTTGAACTTTTTCACAACTTTAACAACTCAAAATTTTTTTGTAAAATTTCAACTTCAGTTCAAACTCATTTATTTGAAAATAATTCATTGCGTAACTCAAACACATCGAAATTAAATGTTTTTCTAACCATTAGTAACAAAATCATCAATAACAACAACAACAACACAACAACAAAGGATTTGTTAAGAACTCAACAATTTCACACATCTCCTCCACCGTATAAAGGTTACAAATTTAGGAAAAAAGAAGTGTCTCACCTCAAATAATTTAGCTCAAAAGCACCGTCTTATATAGATGCGCAACTATTCTTCCTAACACTTCTTGACTAGAGGCTTTGATCTATTAGAAATTTGAAATTGTTTATTTGTTTTCTAAACCAGCAACATTTTTCAGTTTTTGAAACTGAGAAAGAAAATCATCATTATATTATCTAATTTAATAAAAGTATCTAGTCTCGTCGGGACTCCATAAATAGATAAATTTTTTCAGCAACATGTGACATGTGACATTTTAAAAATTTTGTTTTATATTAAATTTTTAGTAACTTAGTTAAAATATACTCTAATAAATAATTTTAATTAGGTCTCCAAATATATATATATATATATATATATATATATATCAAACATATTACTAACTCTAACAAAATATATTTTTGGAACTTAATTCACAAAATAAAAAATTGGGCTAAGGGCTAAATAATTCAACACAAAATACACTAAAATTGCATAAATTAGAGTTTAGAAAATTTAGGGTCTTACATTACTACCCCCTTAAAATTAGTTTCATTCTCGAAACTACGCGTCGATAAACAAATCAGGGTGTTGTTCCCTCATATTGCTCTGTAGTTCCCAAGTTGCATCTCTAGTAGTTGGGTTCCAAATCACTTTGAATAATGAAACTTCTTTGTTCCTTAACCGCTTAATCTTCTTGTCCTCAATTCTTATAGGTAGTACTTCAGATGACAAGTTATCCTTTAGTTTTGATTACATGTGATGGATCCGAAATGTATTTCCTTAGTTGCGACACATGAAACATGTCATGAATATTGGACAACAACGGAGGCAACGCAATCCGATAAGCCAAGGTTCCAATAAATTTCGAGGTCAATTTCCTTGATTTTATGTGTAAGAAAAGAGGCGCACCTAAGAGGGGGGGGGGGGGGGGGGGGGG
>JBBPBS010000417.1:1997136-2084240 GCA_037974835.1 Cicer judaicum
GGGGTGAATTAGGTGTTTAGAAATTTTTGTTGTTTTTTTTTTTTAGAGATTTGGTGATTGATTTTTCTGATTTAAGACAGTATTTTGCAAGGTTAAATTGCAGAAAAATAATGAACACAATGATATTATCCTGGCTACTTTTATGACCAAGGGTACATCCAATCCTCTTGCTAAACACAAGAGATTTTTCCACTATTGATGAAGTAATGCAATGATTTGGAACCATTTCAGAATTGAAAAATTGCATTGTTTCCAGTTGTATTAAACTACATCTTTTGTGTAGTTGAATCACATCCTTTTAACGTTCAGTTTTATTTGAATTTTGAAGCTTGTATTCGAATACACATTATTGTATTCGAATACATATGTTTGAATTTTGCCACTGACTTAGTTTTTTATTCGGCTACATCACGTTGTAGTCGAATACAAATATGCAGGTTTTGCTACTGACTTAACACTCGTATTCGAATACAATGTCTTGTATTGGAATATAGATGTTCCGTTTTAGCTACTGACTTAACAATCGTATTCAAATACAAGTGTCTCGTAATCGAATACAAATGTTCACTTTTTGCTAATGACTTGAGTCTGTATTCGGCTACAACATGTTGTATTCAAATACAATATTGATTTTTGTCAAAAACTTGATTTTCAAACATTGTTAATGCATTTTAACATTTTGAAAACTCTTTTGATGCATATACTAAAATGAAAGGTTCTCATGTGCATTTGACATAGAAGAATATTAGATTGGATCATGTATCTTTACATTATATATCTTCTAATATGTGTGAACATAATTAGCTTTGTTTTTTGACTTCTTTTTGAGCTTTGTAACTTTGATCGCATCCCATTATCTTCATGAAAAACATGTGTTTTACATTCTCCCCCTTTTTGATTATGACAAAAACTTTGTTGTTTGAAAATTGCTCCCTCGATGAATTTGAGTTCATGCCGTTTTAGTGTAAGAAAATTGAAAGACCTACAAAAGGTTTCAGCAAACAACATTCCAAATTTTATGCCCCTTTTGACATGATCAAAAAGAAGGAAAAATACATATATAGTGAAAGCATCACACACGATAAAACTAATGAGCATAAAATAATTAAAACAGAATCATGTTCATAGAGTACATAGTATATCACAAAACAAAATACTAGGCAAAAAGTTTTAGTGATTACGAAAAAAACATTACACAAACCAACTACAACAAATACATTCCTAGTATTGAACTACATGTCTTCATTCGGTGGGAGGTGAAGGTGATCGATTTTGACCGAAAGCCCATTGAGTTCATGTAATAAGGTTTCATGATTGTGGGCAATAGTTGTTTCCATGGTTTGAAAACGTGTATTGATCGTGGTGTCCATGTTATGAAATTGGGTAGTGATGAATGTTTGCAAAGAGTTTAGTTTGTCCATGACCATGCGATTAGACACATGATCATCATCAGATGTCATTGCTTCTGCATCTTCTTCTTCTTCTTGGGAAACAGTGGAAGATTGGCCTACATCCCCTTTATGAACATATGCCTGAAGCGCTTCATTCCACATGATTTTCATACTTGGAAGCACACTTAAATCAAGTAGATTGTCCTTGTTTGCTTTATACATGACTTCGTCGGTAAAATCCACTTTAAAGTAATCCAAGATTCTAGTGACTTCCTTACCATAAGGTAAACCAATAGCATTCATGGACGCAAATAAGATAGAACGGCCAAAATAGGACCAGTTGAGTGAATATCCTTCAAACATGAAATACATAATCTAAAGTTCAAATTCAGAGATCTTAGAGTAATTTCCAGCTTTAGAAACTAGAATATAACTCAGAAAGTAATGCAAGAGGCTGTAGTCAACAGTTAGATATCCAACTCCATACCGTTGCCTAGCAAATTCTGAACTATCTCGTGACCTCTTTTGTTCCATGGTGTCCTTGTCAAATCGACATAATGAGACATAAGCATCATATTTTGTGATATTTTCCCATTCACATAAATTTCCTCGCCTAAATTTCTCACCTTTAAATGAAAGCTGCAACATTACCCCAATTGTTAGAGTGTCTAACTCAATAATTTTTCCTTTAACTTGAGATATTAATTGAGACCCTTCTTTCTTAAGATTATAGTAAAATGCCCTAACTAAGTCAGGATAAATAGGACCGTTATAGCCAATGAATTCCTCTAAATGATGTGCCCTAAGTAACTTACGAAATTTAAAAGCAGAAAAGGAATCAAGAGTACCATACTTATGGGTAATGAGTCTTTTGTCGGAGTAGTATGTGCAAAACCGGTTGATTTCTTCTAGAGAGTGAAGCAAACGAGACAAATCAGCCACATTATCGGTTCTTGCCTTCCTTTTTGAAGGACCCACTGCAGCATGCTTGGTTCTTGAGTCTCTTGCGAGAATCCATGGTTATAGTGAGATTTTTGGATTTGGGGAAAAATGGGTTTTTGGGTTTGAGAAATTTGAACGTAGTGAGTTAAGATTGATGTTAGATGCAATGTATGTTTTTGTAATATTTGGGTATCTTGTTTTAAGTAAGAGATGATGAGATTTGTGGAAGTGATGGAAAAGAGAATGGATGTATCCGAATACAAGAAAATAGAAAAATGACCCAAAAACGCGAAATATCTTTTATATTTGGGGAAAATTCGAACCTGTATTCGACTACACACAAGCTGTATTCGAATACAAGTTGTTTTGGGGACGTGTATTCGAATACGTATAATGTGTATTCGGCTACGATATCATAAATTGGCTTTTAAACCGAATATTTTACTAAAATTTCAACATGTAAAGCACGTATGCATAATTACAAAAGACAAAAACATCAAATAATCAATGTTATCAATATAACAAGTAAATATTTGAAGAGAAATGACTTACAAAGTATAAGTACCTTGTATTAGATATCATTTTCATCTAAAATGCCAAGTTCTCTTCGTATCTTGTAGAATGAGTCTTTAGGCACTGGCTTTGTGAAAATATCAACTTGTTGATTATGTGTATCCACAAATGTTACTTCAACATTGCCTTTGAGCACATGATCTCGCAGAAAATGATGACATATATCAATGTGTTTAGTTTAAGAGTGCATGATTGGATTCATTGAGATATTGATTGATCTTGTATTGTCACATCTTAGTGGGATGCATCCGAGATTAAGTCCATAGTCATATAATTATTGTTTGAGCCATATAATTTGTGCACAATAACTTCCTGCTTTTATGTATTAGACTTCAGCAGTACTTAGGGCCACACAAGCTTGCTTTTTGCAGGACCATGATACTAATGCATTAGCTAAGATATGTGTAACACTCCGATTTCTAACAGTGAGAGTGTATTTTTTTTAAAAAAACAAATTCATAAAACAAAGAAATAAATAAGGGAAATACCTTTGGATAAATGTTTAAGTCATAACGCAACGACAATTAAGTCAATATAATTTACAAGCAGCGGAATAGTTTTTGAAATATGAATCCAAAGTATTTACACATCAAAAAGTAGTACATGGAACCCATCGAAAATAAAATGTCATGCTGACAATATTAGTATAGGTACAGTCTTCAAATTTAAAATAAACACAATCCAAAAGAAAGACATCTAGTCCCTATGCGTCAACCTAGTATGATCATTCTACAAAAAACTATACATCTTGAGTGATCTTCACGCGCCCAACAAGATCCTCCTAACATAGCTCCAGTCAGGTGTTTCAAACTACATCCCCATCCATAGGGTACAAACCGGTACGATTGTCCTGGCTCTCATCTGAGGGCAAAGCCCAGATTTCCACAATAGTTGTAAAGGGTCACCAACCAAAATTAACAATTAACACATAACATTTAAGTTTTTAAATGCACAAAATAACCTTTCAACTTAGCATGCACCTTAAAAGGGTTTTCCATATGCTAAACATTCATATAATACTTGCCAAATAAAAAAATGAAATCAAAATAGGGTTTTAATCAATCAAGTAATGAATCAACTGACCAACCAATTGATGAATCAACTAAGCAATCGATTGTCTGACTCAGAATAAAAGTTTTAACTAAGCAAATCGATTGGGAAATCGATTTCTTAAAGGTTTTTAGTGAAACATATATTCTAGGTTTAAATCAATCGATTAGGCAATCATTGGGGAATCGATTTTGATAAATAGCTGAGCCCCTGTAACATGCCAAATCGATTGGCAAATTGATTTTGATAAATAGTTGAGCTAGTGTGACCAGCCAAATCGATTGGCAAATTGATTTTGATGAATGGCTGAGCTACTGTAACATGCCAAATCGATTGGCAAATCGATTTTGATAAAAAGTTGAGCTACTGTGACAAGCCAAATCGATTTGTTCAATATCTTTTAACAGAATCGATTGGGAAATTGATTTTTCTAAAGTTTTTCTAAACTACATAAACTGAATCAATCACAGTTACACACAACACACAATTCCAAAAAGTAACACTTAGCAATTACAACAAAATCAACACGACATCTTGAGTCTCGAAAAAGTTTTGATATCAAACACCACTCGTGTGCCAAGCACCCTAATGCAATGCGTATATGCCAAAATGCATGGACTCGGAATTCCAAACCAAAACCCTCCTCGAAGGGTCGTAAATCATAATTGTACCGCCTATCACATGCCAAGGTACTAAATTACCGAGGTGCCACCTATCACTGGTCAGCATGATTTACTAAAAAGCGTAAATTGTAAACGTACCGCCTACCAAAAATTGTAAACGTACAAGGTGCCACCTATCACGGGTCAGCACGATTTACCAAAAATGAAATGCATGAGCATACTCTGACGCTATCCACGACAATCTTTAAGTAAATGCAGATATTAAAAGATTCCCCACTTTTAATACTCATTTAACTCTAACAATTTTCACGACAATCATTAAGTAAACGAAGATATTAAGAGATTCCCCATTCTTAATACTCATTTAACTCTAACGATTTTCACTGCAAACATTAAGTAAACAGAGATATTATAAGATTCCCCATTTTTAATACTCGTTTAACTCTAATGATTTTCACGACAAACATTAAGTAAACAGAGATATTAAAAGATTCCCCATTTTTAATACTTGTTTAACTCTAATGATTTTCAAATTCCACCCAGAACATACTCAGACATATTCTCAAATTCAATCCACAATTCACACCAAGTCACATCAATTCAATATTCCACAAAATCCACACAAACACATCTCCAAATTTATAAGTATTCATTATGAACACGTCAAATACGACAAACACAAATCATCGCAACCCACCACTCAAACACATCAAATTTCATTTCCCCAAAATCATACATAAATGGGTTAAATTCATTTTCTCCAAATCAACACTTCAACCCTAACAAAATTCTTTTCCACACAACCATAGGTAAGTCCCTAAATGCAAACTAAAAGTTTGGAAGGAGCCCTTACCTTAACATTAGCTTTAACGTGCGATTACGGTACCGTGAGTAAATCCAGTAAAATCTCCGCTCGCGACGTCGCTTCCAAAGTTGGTTCACTAGCACCGTAGCATGGTGGTGAGCAACTTTCCCTTCTATCTCTTTGCAAAACGAAGCTTAGATCTAGATGAAATGTGGAGGTTTGCGTTTGACGGTTTTGAAATCACTAACACCGTTTTCGAATCCGAGAAGGAGGAAGAAGTTGGAAATTTGTTCTTTCACACCCACTAATCCTTGGGTTTCTTTTCTAAAGGGAGGAGGGGTTCTCGCGAGGCAGGGAGAGAGAGGAAGAACATTTTGTTTTTGTTTTCCTTTTCCTTTCTTCTATTTTCTTTTCTCCCTATTTCCTTTTCTTTCCTTTCTATCTCCTTTTCTTTTCCATCCACACAAACATATATATTAATTATAACTTAACCAATATCTCAAAATATTTAGATATTCATTAAAATTACCGTTTCACCCATACCCTCTCCAAACCTTGTTTTGTCAAAAATATCTACTATCGTCGCGACTCGAGATATTTTTAACAAAACTCCCAAGAATTAAATTCTTCTTAAAAGATTCACTGCAGTTAATTTAATTTATTTATCGACGAGTAATTTTAGTCGGGCATCAGAATATCTTTTGGTCATTTAAACTCCCAATATATTAATAACCTGGCTAAACAGCCTCTGAGTTCAATACCGAAATCCACTAAAATACATAAAGTATAATTTAAAATTATGGGTCTTACAATATGGAAAGTGCCGCTTGTGCTTTTCCGGTCCGTTTTACATCCTACATAGTCAGAATCATAATATCCAACTAGACTGCATATGCTACCCTTTGGATACCATAAGCCAATATTAGTTGTTCCTTTTAAATATTTCATAATTCTTTTTACTGCTACAAGATGCGATTCTTTAGGATCTGCCTGAAATCTTGCACACAAGCAGACACTAAACATAATATATGGCCGACTAGCCGTTAGATATAAAAAAGACCCAATCATACCTCGATATTTTGATATATCTATTGAAATACAAGATTCATCTTTATCTATATAGCTTCCGGAGCCCATAGGAGTTGCACTTTCGTTGCTATTTTCCATTTCAAACCTCATTAACAATTCCTTGCAATATTTTGTTTGATTTATAAAAATGCCATTCTTGAGTTGCTTGATGTCGAGTCCAAGAAAATAGTTTAACTTTCCCATCATAGACATTTCAAATTCTCCTTGAATCATTAACGAGAATTCTTCACATATTTCATTATTGGTTGAACCAGTAAAGTGTGATCATTAGTTCTTTTAATGAATAATGTCTTATCAACTTTACCCTTTTCAAACCCTTATTCACATAAGAAGTTACTTAGCCTATCATACCAAGTTGTCGGAGCTTGTTTCAAACCATAAAGAGCTTTCTTTAATTTGAAAATATGTGAAGGATTCTTGAAGTCTTCAAAGTCGGGTTGTTGTTTGACATATACTTCTTCATTAATATACCCAAGCATAGAACAAGCATAAGCAAGTAATAATTGAATTGCTTCTAACCTTGGTACCATAGCAAATGTTTCATCAAAGTCAATCCATTCTTCTTGATTGTATCCTTGAGCAACTAATCTTGCCTTGTTTCGAACAACTATACCATTTTCATCTAGTTTATTTTTAAACACCCATTTTGTACCAATTGTGTGTTTATTTCTAGGATTAGGGACAAGTTCCCATTCTTTGCTTCTTTCAAATTGGTTTAGTTCTTCTTGATGACAAGTATCCATTGATCATCTTTAAGTGCTTCACCAATCTTGGAGGTTTCTATTTGGAAACAAATGCCATATTCAAGAAGCATCTTGGAGTTTGAGCCTTGTTGTTACTCCTTGGTTGATATCACCTATAATATTGTCAATGGGATGATCTCTATGGGTTCTCCATTCTTTTGGAAGATTATCATTTTGATCTTGCTGTTGATTACTTGCTTTATTCTCTTGATTTAGTTGATAATCTTGATTGCCTTTGCTTGTATCATCACTTATAAAATCATCATCATCATTAGAGATAATTTTGTCCTCTTTCAAGGGATTAGTTTCATCAAATGATACATGCATAGATTCTTCGACTAACAAAGTTCTCTTATTAAAAATTATAAAGGCATAACTAGATAATGAGTAACCAATAAAAATACCTTCATCAGATTTTTCATCGAATTTTCCAAGGTTATCCTTACCATTGTTCAACACAAAACACATGGATCCAAAAATGTGAAAGTGAGAGATATTGTATTTTCTACCTTTGTAGAGTTCATATTGAGTCTTCTTTAATATTGGCCGAATTAGAACTCAATTGGACACATAACATGCTGTACTTACAACATCTGCCCAAAAATATTTTGGTAAACTTGTGTAGCTTAGCATGGTCCTTGCAAGTTCAACCAATGATATATTCTTTCTCTCAACAACTCCATTTTGTTGAGGTGTTCTTGGTGCAGAAAAGTTATAGAAATTCCATTTTCTTCACAAAATTCTACAAAAGAGGCATTTTGAAATTCTCCATCATGATCACTTCTTATTGATACTTATTTGGTTTCTTGTTCATTTTGGACTACTTTGGCATAGTTTTTAAATTCTTTAAAAGCTTCATTTTTATGTGCCAAAAGTAAGGTCCAAGAGAACCATGAGTAATCATTAACAATTACTAGTCCATATGAATTTCCACTAAGACTTTTAGTTCTTGATGGACCAAATAAATCCATATGTATCAATCGAAGTGATCCAGAGGTTGATATGATATTCTTGGGTTTAAATGACACCTTAGTTTGCTTACCCTTTTGACAAGCATCACATAATTTATTTGGTAGCAAGCCTTCATAAAAATATTGGATAAGCAATTGTTTAGAAATTTGTTGATGAGAACAGCTTGACACTAATTTCTTGAATCTCTCCCAATACTCATATAATGATTCCCTGTCAATCTGCTTGATGCCACATATTTCTTTTCTGATTGAAATCGCTCTTGAGGTAAGGAAGTTTTTTCTAGAAACAATATCTTGAGATATTTCCAACTTGTAATAGAACATGGTTGAAGGTAGTATAACCTGTCCTTGACAACATCTTGGAGTGAAAATGGGAAAGCTCTCAACTTAATATGGTCTTATGTGACTCATTGAGGCTTCATGGTGGAACACACAACATGGAATTCCTTCAAGTGTTTGTGGGGATCCTCACCTACAAGACCATTAAACTTTGGAAGCAAGTGTATTAAACCAGATTTAAGTTCAAATGTTATAGTAACTTTAAGATATGCGATACATAATGCATTATAATTGATATTAGGTGCAACATGTTCTCTTAAGGTGATATTATTTGCATCAGCCATATTTTGCAGCAAGTTGACTGTAAAATACATATTTTTGATGAAGACAAAGACCAACGATTATGATCAAGGCAACAAGCTCAAAAAGAAGTTCAAATATCTTTGATAAACATTAAATTCAAACATATTGGATGTTTAGATGTAAAGGAAAATGATACAACCAATAGCTCAAATACATGAGAACCATTCATATTTACATATACATATAAAGTATTTTCAAAAGTCAAAATTACATTAACAAAGTCTTAAAACTATTATTGTTGACAAAATAAAAAGTTGTATTCGAATACAGCATAGTGTATTCGAATACATACAACAAGTCAATAGCTAAACCTTCAAATATGTATTCGACTACGACCTGCTGTAGTCGAATACAAAGCAAGTTAGTGGCAAATTTTACCAATCTGTATTTGACTACGATCTGCTGTAGTCGATTACAAAGAAAGTCAGTAACAAATTTCACGAATGTATTCAACTACGTGAAAGGTGTGTTCGAATACAAGGTGCAAATTTTGAATAAATCTGAACGTTACAAAGAGGTGTATTCGGATACACACATCTTGTATTCGAATACAATTGGGAGCAATACAATTTTTCAGATCTGAAATGGCTCCAAATCATTGTATTTGTTCATCAAACCTCTTGGATCATTGGCCATGGATATGAAGAGATGTTTATTGAGTATAAATACACCGTATCTTCAAATCAAACACTATGCAATCCTTGAATCAATACCTTGAATAACTTTGAACAAAATTCAATTTTTTACAAAGTACTTGCATTTCATTTTCATATCATTCAGTAAGGTTCTCAAAGTACTTGAAGTATTATTGGATTGAAATCATTATACCTCTCCTTTATCCTTATTCCAAATCATATTGTATCACTTGTAAAAGAAAGTAGTACTTTCTTAAAGTAGCTAAATCTAAAATAGTGGTGTGCTATCTTAGAAATGTTGTTAGAAGTTTGTAGCTAAAATCCCAGAGAACTGGGTGGGAGTTTTACATTTTTTGACAATAAGTGGAATAATCTCTTGTCGTGTGCAAGAGAACTGGATGTACCCTTGGTTATAAGCGGAACCAGGATAATTCTATTGTGTACATATAGTTACTACATTTACTTATTATTAGCTACTATCTTAAAACAGAATATTCAACTACTATATCGCTGAAAACAAGAAAATCTCCTAACACCTAATTCACACCCTCTTAGGTGTACCTCTGTACTTACAATTGACATTAGAGTAGGTTCAGGTAACTTACTCCTGGATCATTACTTATGGCTTCCGCACAACCTATTTTCAAAGATGGTGGTAATAGTAACAAACCACCATGCTTTGATGGAGAGCACTATGATTTTTGGAAGATACGTATGCAAGCTGTGACACCCTAAATCCCAAAATAATATACATAATAATTTGTATCATATTTCTATAAAATTTGCAGCGGATAAATACAATTATATTTTCAAGCAATTAAAAACTTTTGTAACTAATTTAGGATATCACGTTTCTCAAAATACACATGCAACAATTCAAATTTTATTAATCAAATAAAACAATTTAATCTCAATAAACTTGATTTAAGTACAATTACTTGATTTAATTCTAAAAACTTACTAGTACTTCTAAGGTTTTCATACAAAAATTTGATTCAAATTAAATAAGTAAAATACAAATTAAAACCCTTATTCCCGGTATCACCTATCAGAGCGGGGTTCCTCCCAAACTTGAACTTCAAGACTCATTAACCTGTAATAACTGCGATTTCGCAAACGCAGGGCCCAGCCAGTCAAACACAAACAACGAAGGAGGTGAGTTTTGAAATCATGTTAATAGTATAATATGAGTAAGAAGAACACGCAAATAATCATAATAGAACCGTATCATAATCACTTTACGATATATCAAAATATTTACTTACATAGTATCATACTATAACATCAAAGTCACTCAAGTAAAATAATCATCTCATTATAATATACATCAAA
The DNA here is from genome assembly GCA_037974835.1 of Cicer judaicum. Classification (NCBI taxonomy): domain Eukaryota; kingdom Viridiplantae; phylum Streptophyta; class Magnoliopsida; order Fabales; family Fabaceae; genus Cicer; species Cicer judaicum. The sequence continues at coordinate 2,007,933 of JBBPBS010000417.1, forward strand.
TCATCTAATTATTATTACCTTTGAAACACATCAATCACAACAAAACAATCACAAGAAAATGCAATGCTATGCATGAGCTTAGACTCTACATCACAATGTGGTACCATTCTAACTCTGAAGTACTTGGTTAGGAGGCCATGATACTATGCCACCATCCCGGTGGACGGACAATTCAAATTGGCCCTGTCCTCATAGATCCCCTCAACTCAACCCGAGACACATATACGTGACAGTCGAGGTAAACGTGTGTTGCATGGTAGCTCCCGACATTTGGAGTGCTACCTCCAAGTCACCTAGGAATTCCCCACCGGAATACCTCCAAGGTCTAACAATCTTGCCTTAAGGCTCGACAGCAGACCGCCACGATCAGGCTCATTCAGTTGTACTTCCCCATAATCACTAGGCTTGTCAGGCCCTACCTATATGATGACAAAATAATCTCCACTTCACAAATTCACAATATTTATTTTCTCCCCTCGTTGGTTTATGATACTCCATTAAAACCGTCATCTCAAACACAAATTGAAATCATAATTATTTCACCAATTATGGGGTTACTTCAATATTCTCATCACAAATTCACAACATCACTATCATTAATCATATCTCATCACATAAACTCATCACAAATTTATAGCATCACTATCATCAATCAAACATCATCACATAAACTTCTCACAAATTTATAACATCACAATAATTAATCATACATCATCATCATCATATCACATAAACTCATCTAATCACACACACACACACACACATATATATATACATAAATTTAAGTCGACACCCAATATCACAATAATATCAATTTCACACATTCAATGAAATTAAATCAATCAACACCCTACAAATGTTTCTATTCTATATTTTAATCTCACAATTTCAATATTTGTAAATTAATTAATTTATCCCTCAAAGGGCTTCTACCATACGTAGCGAGCCCCGGATGAATCGTTGGGAAATACGGTTTTCCCGTTCATCTCACAATATATTATACTCATGAATTCAAACGCTCTCTCACCCCTTACCTTATTTCGACGCTTTCAGACACGAGTACAATTCCACGAGCAAACAATATTTGTTCTTTGACTTTTTGTCCTTCAATCGATCTAACTCGACAATTTATGGGTAAACGTCAAAAATAAATTATGAGAAAATAGTCTAAAATCTGATTTCGAAATTCGGTCAAAGAAAATTACCATAAATCAGAAAACCAATCAGTGAATAATATAGTCACGTTTCACACAGTCGTTTTGGCGTTGGTTTCACTCAAATCGGACTTACGATGAAGGAGAACGGTGCAAAATAACGAATTCTACAAACGAAGAAGTCGGGTATTTTAGAGAGAAATTGGGTTTGTTAAAAATCTGGAAAATTATGTTTAATTGACAAGTTAAATGAATGAAATAACATACTCAAATTGGAATGAAAACGGAGAAGCTTTTACGGAACAGTTATCGATCACCGGTGTCAAAAACGATAGGCTGTTGTTGTGTTTACTCTTTGGTTCTACGGCTTCCCATTCAACTCCCTTCCCTTTTTTTTGTTTGTTTTGTTTTATTAACAATTAGGGTTCACACATGGGTCCAACCAATTGGTCCCTTTATGTATTTTTAAATAAAACCAATAATTACTAAAACTAATGTTTTAACATTTTTTTTTTAACATAATTTAATTACTAAATATTACAAATATTTCAAAACTATTATTTTATAAAATAAGGTTATTAATCTTCTAAAATATGTTAATAATAAAAACTCTCATATTCAAAATAATCACTACAGTTATACTTATTTCTCAAAATATTTACAATATAATAATACAATCATATTAGAAAATAGTCAAAATTATAAAATAAATAAATATAACTTCAATATTTTATATTAATTACTAAATCATAATAAATATATATAAAATCACAATACCATAACAAGTATTTAAAATTAAACGAAATCAAACACAATATCAATTCTATATCAAGATACTTGTTTATAAAAAAAAAAATAACTAAAAATAGAAAATAGTTATAAATAATCGAAATATAACTATGTGTATTCCTAACATCAGTCAAGCGCACATAAAAGTATTATATTAATTGGTTACACTTATATACACGTAAAATCGCATAAAATCTTTTTCTTTAAAATATATATTATACTAAAATACTATTATTTTTTTTTTAAATATATCAAATAATTAATAAAATATAATATGTATTATTTATATCGCTCATGTAATATAACATGTATCAAACTAGCACATCATAGAAAGCATCCATATAACAAAAATTAGCCACGAAATTTATCAACATATATTCTAAAATAATATTAGTCATTAAATTAATTATTTAAAATTCTATTTAATTAATAAAATAGTTTATTATAAAATTTGGGGTGTTACACAAGCGTATCTTGAAGCACAAGGAGACGACATATGGGATGTAGTTGAAAATGGTCCTCACATTCCAAAAACTGTCAACAACAACAAATAAGAAATAAAGATAAAAAATTCTTGGACTGATGGTGATAAAAGAAAACTATTGTTCGATAAGAAGGCTAAAAATATGCTACAATCACCACTAGGAATGGATTAATTTTTCTGTATATCTCACTGTAAAACAGCCAAAGAAATATGGGATGCGTTAGAAGTAACTCATGAAGGCACCGATGATGTAAAAAGATCTAAACTCAATACACTATCACAAGAATGAGTTATTTTGAATGCAGCCCGGAGAGTCTATTTTAGACTTATAGAAAAGGTTCTTCCACTTAACCAACCACTTGACGGCACTTGGAAAAATCTTCACTAATGATGAATTAAATCTAAAAGTATTAAGATCATTAACAAGGGCCTGGCAACCAAAAGTGACAACAATCTCCAAAAAGGAAAGCCTATCCAAAATGTCTCTTTCTACACAATTTGGAAAACTTCAAGAACACGAAATTGAACTTGGAAGGTTAGAAAAAAATGAATGTCAAGGAAAGAAGATCAAAAGCATTCCTCTAAAGACCGAATCAAGAGAAAAAATCAAAGAAAAAAATTCAGATGAAGATGAAAACATTACTTTCCTTGTTAAGAAATTTTGTAAGTTTCTTAAAAATGACTGAACTTTCAAAAAGAAAAGTTTCAGAAAGAAAGATAGTTCTACTTCAAATCAAAACTTCACTTGCTTTGAGTGCGGGAAGCATGGACATATCAAGGCAGATTGTCCAAACCTTGTTAAGAAGAATGCCATCAAAAAGAGAGAATTCAAGAAGGCATAGATAGCTTGGGTAGACAACGAAGTGAGTTCATCTTCAGAAATAGAAAGTGAAGAATGCACTAATGTTGCATTGATGGCATCGCATCAACCAGATCATGTAGAAGAGGTTAGTTACATAAACCCTCGTCATCATAATAAAACTAATAGTGAATTGATTATAGAATATAATGAAGCTCAAAACGCTATTAAGGAACTACTTATTGAATGTAAAAATCTGTTTAAACTAGTGTCAACACAAAAAAGACAAATCTCAAGTCTTCAAGAAAAAGTTGACATTATGGAAAAGGGACAAATAGAGTAATTGAATAGAATAATTTTTGTTAAAGCAAATTGTGATTCCCTATCCTTCAAGATTGTTCAACTGAATAGAGTAATTGAACAATACAAAAAGGGACAAATAGGATTGGAAATGTTTTAAATATGCAAAGATACTCAAATGATAAAAGTGGTCATGGATATTCAAATTTTGATAAACCAAGCTTGAATAAGACAATTTTTGTTAAAGCAAGTAATTAATCCAATCAAGAAAAGATTATAATTATGAAAAAGGATCATCACTATAAAGAAAGAAGTATTAAAAATAAATCTCATACACATGTTACTAAAAATAGATTTACTCCTACATGTTCTTATTGGACATAAGTCCCCCTTATTATAGTTTTGACATAATTAACAAACATACAATATTTGTTGATTAAGCTAACTATTTGAATCAAGTTGCATTTCAGGTAGACACACACACACACATTAACCATATGGACACAAAGCTTGGAATGCAAGGAATCAAACATAAAGTGAAGCACGTGCTGGACAAAGTCAACTATGCTTAAGTGTAATTAGTGATTGTGTTTATTAGGCTTTAGACTTATCATATATGAGTTCATGCATAAGGTTTTGCCAAGTTAAAATGTGTTTTTAAATTGAACCATGTAAACAAATCGATTGACTAATCAATTGATACATCTATTGGGCAATCGATTGATTGACTCAGAAGTAAAGTTATCACTAATCCAATCGATTGATAAATCGATTCTGTGAAGGATCTCAGTGAAACTTGAGCTCTAGGTGCAACGCAATCGATTGGACAATCGATTCATGAATCAATCGAGAAATCGATTGTCTGAGTTACAGGGGCAAGTCACAAGTCTTGTAAATCGATTAGCAAATTGATTTCGAGTTTATTTTGCATCAGACTTGACCACTGTAACATACCAATTGATTGGACAATCGATTGGAACATCAATTGATGAATCGATTAAGTGAGACACATAGACAACCATTTCTAAACCAAATCGATTGGGTGAAAGTTTTTATAAGTCAGTAGCTCTGTGACAAATCCAATTGATTGAGACATCAATTGAATTTTGTTTCTTGACTTGCAAGACATATACTAATCGATTGAAAAATCGATTGGCTGTTTAAAATGTTTAATTATATATTAGAAACCAAGTTCCTAGTCGATTGGTAAATCAATTTTTTCAAAATAGCTAAGTCCCTGTAACAATTCAAATCGATTGGTAGTCCAAAATGAAGCTTTTAAAGCATTTAAAAAATATGCCAAGCTAGTCCAAAATGAACAATCAAAGAAAATTGTATCAATTAGAAGTGATCATGGAAGAGAATTTCAAAATACTTCCTTTGAAGAATTTTGTGAAGAAAATGGAATTTTCCACAATTTTTTTTCACCTAGAACACCACAACAAAATGGGGTTGTTGAGAGAATGAACAGATCTTTGGTAGAGCTCGCAAGGACTATGCTAAGCCACTCAAACCTACCAGAATATTTTTAGGCATATGTTGTAAACACAACATGCTATATTTGCAACCGAGTAATCATTTGGCCGATTCTTAAGAAAACTCTATATGAACTCTACAAAGGAAGAAACTGTTGGTATAAATGGCCTCTATCATTAGGAATTTATACACATGATTATTAACCAAATTATTCAATTTGTTCCTAAGTGATGAACTTAATATTAAAACCAACTTGTTTAATATTAATTCCAATTTAACAGTGAAACATTCAAAAGATTATTCAAAACAAAGACTCAAAACACAGATTCAAAACAAAGATTCAAAACACAAATTCAAAACAAAGATTCAAAACACATGTAATATCAAGATAAGAGTATAGAGATAGAGAAGCATGCACCAGGGATTTTTATACTGGTTCGACTATCGATTCGATAGTCTACATCCAGTCCTGAAATCACTTAATGATTTCAGCCTTCACTAGAATTGACTTGAGTATGTTTACAGACTTTTCAGCACCTCAATGCCTATCCATCTAACTCAACATCAAATACAACCAATCTATACTTAAGAACTACTCGCCAAGCACTAGCAAGATCAGATTAAGATCTCTTTTAGATGATTCCCCACACCCTAAAAGATTACTAAATAGTTTAACAAAAATCAAGTTTATTAAACAATAGATCAATATGACAGTCTCTAAAAATATATATGACAGTCTCTAAAAATTATATATATGACAGTCTCTAAAAATTCACAAGATTGCTAAATAGTTTAACAAAAATCAAGTTTATTAAACAATAGATCAATCACGGTCCTAAGGAATTATTTCTAGGAGAAGGTTCACAATTACATGTATTGTCTAATTAATAATGCAGCAGATACAGTAATTGTTCAACAGATTAATCAAGATACAAACATGTCAATTTATCCATTCAAGCAATATCAAACATAACATGCATTCAAGTCCCGAAATCAACTTGATTTCAGCCTTTCTTTCAATAGAATCTTCCAGAGTTAGTTCTTACACATTGTCCAGCACTCACGGCCTATCTATCTTAAGACTAAACTCTCCTGCTTCTCTTGCTCACCACTGTATCCCTCAAGTCACTCAGCAGACTATCCCAAGATCAGAGTGAAACTTATTCTTGATGAGCCCTCTCAACCAAGAAGATAGTTACCAGTTACAATACTGGATTTTACAAGACTTTCTTTACAAAAGAACATAGTTTATAGAGATTATACAAGATCAATGATCAACAATAGCGACTCAATCAATCTATGAAATGCACACAATAAGATTTGCCAAGACAGTGTTTTGTGTGATTTCAATCCTTTTTCACAAAGTACTTTTTCAGAATCTCTGGGTTATGAAAAATTGTATTCAAAGTTGTAAAAAGGTTTTTCAAAGGTTTTCTCGAAGTTGTGAGTTATGTGTATGTCAAAAGTTCTAGTTTTTTGAAAAACACATTTGAGTCAGTTTATATATGTTTCAGAAAAACACTGTCAAATCGATTTAACAATCGATTATATAAAGCTTTGAAACAGTCCAATCGATTGCCCAATCGATGCTCGTATTTCTTGTTTTTCTTGAATCTTGAAAACATATGAATCAATCGATTCTTTAATTCATAAAAATAAAACTGAGACAAGTTCATATCAGCATCGATTGAGTAATCGATTTGGAATGTTTTGCTCAAACAACGAGATCAAAACAATTGATTACGCAGTCGACTGATATTCCATCATAATCGATTTGGCATTTGGCCTGTAACTAAAACAATTACTCCAATCGATTTGTCAATTGATTGAACTGATCACAAGGACTCCAGTATTTTGCAGTAATCGATTCGTCAATCGACTTACTTTGTCAAGTGATTAAGCTGTTTTATTCCAATCGATTTACCAATCGATTAGAATTGTTACAGTGACTTAGCTAATTATGAAAACATGGATTTGCCAATCGATTAGTATATGTCTTGCAAGTAAAGAAACAAAATTCCATTAATGTCTCAATTGATTTGATTTATCACAGAGGTTCAGACTTATAAAAAGTTGTTACCCAATCGATTTGCCAATTGAATTGGCTTATAAAATGGTTGTCTCTGTGACATTCTCAATCAATTAATCAATTGATGTCCCACTCGATTGTCCAATCGATTGGTATGTTACAGAGGTCAAGTCTGATGCAAAGTAAACTCGAAATCGATTTGCAAGGTTTTTGGCTTGCTCCTGTAACTCACACAATCGATTTCTCAATTGATGCATGAATCGATTGTCCAATCGATTGAGTTACACCCAGAGTTCAGATTTCACTAAGGTCTTTCAAAGAATTGATTTATCAATCGATTTGCTTAGTGATAACTTTACTTCTGAGTCAATCAATCGATTGCCCATTAGATGTATCAATTGATTAGTCAATCGATTTGGTTACTTAGTTCAATTTAAAATCACATTTTAACTTCGGAAATGCTTATGCCTGAAATCATATTTGACAAGTCTAATAACTAATTAACACAATCACTAATGATACTTAAGCAGAGTTGCGTCTTTGTCCAGCACATGCTCCACTTTATGCTTGATTCCTTATGTTACAAGCTTGTGTCCATATGTTTAGTGTTTGGTTTGTTTCTTCCTGAAATGCAACTTGGTTCAAACAGTTAGCTTAATCAAAAGATATTGTAGGTTTGTTAATTATGTCAAAACCAAAATCAGGGGAACTTATGTCCAACAATCTCCCTCTTTTTGTATAAGTAACAAACATACAAGTTTGACTTGAGTTTGACATTTCAAGGTATAACAAAATAAGTACAGTTATATAAAAGGCTCCCCCTGAGTTTTTGCATGCATGAATCATTTAAAATTTCAACAGCTTAAAACACATGCAAAACATCAAAGTAGTAGAGTACTATGATTACTATCAGAATATCAAAGCTATACATTTCATTTCAGTAACATAGTATTAGAGCTATAAACAATGTTAGTAGCAGTCATATCTATAAAATTTATTTGCAGCGACACTGGCATGTGATTAGCAAAAGTGTTAGCACATATAAGGAAAAACTGGTATTAGAGCGTATTAGAGCTAGCATATGCAGGTAAAAAGAATAGTATCAGAGCAGAAATGACTGTTTATAGAACTGCTAGTATATATCAACTGGTATTGAACAAAGCTCAATTAAACTTGTTATCACATGATGGTATTAGAATGTTTCAGAAATAGCAAATTAGCATCATAAACACACGAAAACACAAGTTTAAATTTGTACATTTTCTACCCCTTTGATACTGAATGCAAAAAGACAGATACTAAGAGAGAAAAGTCAAAATAATATTCTTTTAAACTGATTAATACAATGCAAAACCAAAAATAGTGACAAGACAACAAAGAACCTAAACTCCTAATCACCTAAACTAGGTTGTTCCTCATTATTAGCTAAGGGAGAGTTAGAGACCGCTGTATTAACCTCAGCAGGTGTCTCCTCATCATGAGGTACAAGACTATCTAGGGGTGTGGGGGTTGGTTCTCCTGTTGCCTGTTGGCCTATATCAGCAATATCGCTGAATGACAGTTTAAGGCCGAGGTGATCTTGGATTGCAGCAACATCCTGTGCAACTGAGTGCAGATTCTCCTGAATCTTGCTCAAAGATGCTTCCATCCTTTCATTGGCAGCTTCCACTCTAGCATTGTGAGCTGCTTGAGCTTCCATAAACTCCAGCAGCTTAGCTAGGAGCTGAGTGTTGCCTGCAACAGGCTCAACTCGTTCCATAGTTGGCTGAGCTGGTTCAGCAGTTGCCTGTGGTCTAGTCCAGATTCCGTGCACCCTCTTCAATTACATCTGATTGAAAATTGCTTCGCCAAAGGAGAGGGTGGTCTTCAAAGATTCTTCATTGACTAGAGACACCTTAAAGTGTCTCATAATCTTGGTCACCAGCTGGGGGTAGGGAAGCACTAGCTTTCCTTGGGCAGCTTCCATCATGTGCTTAAGCACAATCCATGCCCAGCTCATCTTGAGCTCTTTGGATAGTCCCCACAGTAGAATGATGTCCAACTTCTGGACAACAGCATGATTACCGGATCTTGGAACTAGCATCTGGGTTAAGGCATACATCAGCATCCGTTGCTGAACCTTCATCTGATCAATTGATAATGAAATAGATTCCGCAAACCCTTTGATCATTAGGTCTTGTACTGCAGTATGCCTGTCCAGTGAGGCTTCCCAGCCTTCATCAGTAGCATCAACATCATAGCTTTCATCAATAGATTGGCCATGTAACGACATTCCCGACAATGATGAGAACTCCTCAAAAGACATAGAGATGCGCTTGCCTTTGACTTCCGCCTTGAATCCTTGGTCAGTAAATTTGAAAGTTGAATAGAATGAGCGGATTAGTCGCGGATAAGTATCGAACGAACATGACAGAAAGCTTACTAATCCATGAAATCTGAGATGGTTTTGAAAGGTGAAACCATCTGCGTCAAAGTACACGAAATCCAGTGTACATGCTTCATGGATCTTTCTTGTAAGAAATGCATGAGGTAGCTTAGAATCTTCTTCCTGTTTCTCTTTGGGAGGTAGAGATTTCTTTGGTTGAGGAGAAGGAAGTGTTTTCTTCTTTTTGGGAGCAGGGGCCTTCATTGCATCAACCATTAATTTTTCCGTGGGGGGTCTTTCCTTTTCTTAGACTTCCCTTGATCTACTGCAATGGCCTTGCCTTTATCTTTGGCAAGTATCTTGTGTGTAAGGATGGGAACACGTTTAGATGTTGGTGGGGGGGAGGGAGTTCACTCACTTGATGAAGAAGAAATTGAAGGTGATGGAGTTCTTGAGTGTACTTGCTTCACACGAGCCATAATAGGACAATGATGAGTTTTTGAGTAAAGATGTTTTCAGAGATGGTTTGGAGAAAGAAGGTAGTTGGAAAAGGCAGAGACTTTGTGAGAAAAATCTGGAAAATTTGAGAGGTAATCAATTTAGGGTTTAAGCAGGGTTTAAATACTCCTGTTTCCAATCGATTTCCTAATCGATTGTGTTAAACTTTAGCACAGATCCATCGATTTCCTAATCGATTGGGTTTCCGTTGCCGGGGAAGTGGAATCGATTGAGTCACAATTAGCTTCCAACGGCTAGTAAAAATATGGCAATGGTAACATTGCAAATCGATTTTTCTAATGGATTGTGTTGAATTACTGAATCGATGTCCAAATCGATTGCTATATCAGTTCATAACATTTCTCATATCAGTTCAGAAAATTGATAATCTCAGCATCGATTCCCAAATCGATTTACTGAGTGCAGGTTCCACAAAAAAAATGATTCAACCAATTTCCCAATCGATGCTCGGGATTGAATTTGGAAGATTTTCTCATTGTTGAAGTCTGGGACCAACTGAATTGATTTCCAGAGCGATTCTTTAAACTGAAGTAATCGATTGCCAAGTCGATTGGATTTAGGAATAATGTAGCATATACAGATACATGGATTTAGCAAATCGATTAACCAATCGATTTCGTATTGTCTAATTTGTCAAATTAGACACTGTGCATTATCAATCGATTGTACAATCGATTTCATAAAGCACATTTCCTATTAATCCACAGGATAATCGATTTCCCAATCGATTTGTCACCTATATCAGATTTCATTCTGATCAACTATTCCTAGTTTCATCCTAATATGAAGGAAACTTTCTTTGGGTAAAGCTTTGGTAAATATGCCAACCAACTGATCAGCTGTATTGACATATTCAAGCTTTATGTTCCCATTTTGAAATTGGTCCCTTATGAAGTGATGCCTTATCTCTATGTGCTTAGTCCTAGAATGCATGACAGGGTTCGTGGTAATACAAATTGCACTTGTATTATCACACATGATTGGTACTGTCCCTAAGTCAACACCAAAATCGCATAGGTGATGTTTCATCCAGAGGATTGGTGCACAACAGCTCCCACTTGTAATGTACTCAGCCTCAGCTGTGGATAAAGCAATGCTAGTTTGTTTCTTGTTATACCAAGACACAAGAGAGTTTCCTAGCAAATGACAAGTACATGAGGTGCTTTTCCTATCTAGTTTGCATCCTGCAAAATCTGAATCCGAGAATCAAACTAAAGTACAGGTAGATCCCTTAGGATACCACAATCCTAGGTTTCTAGTTCCTATGAGATATCTAAATATCCTCTTCATTGCACTAAGGTGAGACTCTTTTGGATTGGACTGGAATCTAGCACACATACAGACACTAAACATGATGTCAGGTCTGCTTGCTGTAAGATAGAGTAAGGATCCTATCATACCTCTAAACCTTGTTACATCTACAATTTTACCTTTCTCATCTCTATCTAAGTGACATGCTTGGCTCATGGGAGTATCAATGGACTTAAAGTTTTCAAAACTGAATTTCTTTATCAAATCATTACAGTATTTACTTTGACTAATGAAAATGCCATGCTTGCTTTGGTTAATTTGAAATCCCAAGAAATAGGATAGCTCTCCCATCATTGACATTTCAAATTTCCCTTTCATTAAGTTTTCAAAATCTTTGCACAGTTTATTGTTAGTTGATCCAAAGATTATGTCATCAACATAAACTTGGACCAGCAATATGTCATTTCCATTTGTCTTTATGAAAAGTGTCTTGTCAACATTTCCTCTTAAAATTTTTTGTTGAATGAGAAAAGTGTTGAGCTTCTCATACCAAGCTCTTGGAGCCTGTTTCAACCCATAGAGGGCCTTTGTTAGGTTATAGACATGATTAGGAAAATCAGGATTTTCAAAACCAGGTGTTTGGCTAACAAAAACTTCCTCTTGGATATCACCATTGAGAAAGGCACTTTTCACATCCATTTGATAAAGTTTGAAGTCCATTATACAAGCATAAGCTAGCAGGATTCTAATGGCTTCTAGTCTAGCTACAGGGGCATCGGTTTCGTCATAGTCTACTCCCTCTTCTTGGTTATATCCCTTGGAAACTAGCCTAGCTTTGTTCCTAGTAATGACCCCATTTTCATCCATTTTGTTCCTAAACACCCATCTGGTTCCTATGATGTGTTTGTTGGTTGGTTTGGGAACTAGGATCCACACTTTGTCTCTCTCAAACTGATTTAGCTCCTCTTGCATAGCAATGATCCACTCATCATCTAATAGAGCTTCCTTTATGCTTTTGGGTTCTATTTGGGAAACAAAAGTTGTAATGTTATAGAATTGTCTAAGGTTCTTCCTACTTGCAACTCCTTTTGAGATGTCTCCTCTGATGTTATCTATAGGATGATTTCTATTGAACTTCCATTCCCTAGGTAGATCATATAACCTAATAGGTTCTACACAGTCAAGGTTAGTTGGAGGTTCAGGTTCAGTAGTTTCTAATGGTTCAGATTCTACAACTTCATCCAAAGGAGTATCAACTATAGAAGGAGTCTTGTTCAAGTTTTTAGAAAATAGTTCATCAAATTTTACATGAACTGCCTCCTCTATGGTTTTAGTTCTTTTGTTGTAGATTCTATAGGCCTTACTAGTTTGGGAATAACCTAGAAAAATACCCTCATCAGCCTTAGGGTCAAACTTTCCTAGATGTTCTTTGCCATTGTTTAAAACAAAGCATTTACATCTAAAGACTCTAAAGTATGAGATATTTAGTTTTCTACCCTTGTATAACTCAGGGAGTTTTTCTAAGTATTGGCCTAATCAGAACTCTATTGACTACATGTGTGGCAGTGTTGATAGCATCAGCCCAAAAATACTTAGGAAGGTTTGAGTCTTTGATCATAGTTCTAGCTAACTATTCCAAAGACCTATTTTTCCTTTCAACAACCCCATTTTGTTGAGGGGTTCTAGGGCTGATTATAAATGTTGAATGTCATTCTGTTCACAATAGGTTTTAAAAGAATCATTTTGGAATTCACCTCCATGATCACTTTTTATTGAGACAATTTTCTGATTATTCTCATTTTGTACTAAAGCAGCAAAAGTTTTGAAAATGGAGAATGCCTCACTCTTGTGAGTTAGAAAATAAGTCCAAGTGAATCTAGAATAGTCATCTATTAACACATACCCATAAAGGTTACCTCCAAAACTCTTCACTTAGGAAGGACCAAAATGGTCCATGTGTATCAACTGTAAAACCTTAGTGGTTTTAACTAAATCTATTGGGGGAAAAGAAGATTTAACAAGTTTGCTTCTCTCATAGGAGTCACACAACCTATCCTTAGTAAACTTCCTATTTGGGAGTCCTATAACTAGCTTCTTACTAACTAGCTTATTCAAGTGATCTATATGAATGTGAGCAACCCTTTTGTGCCACAACCAGTTCTCCTCTGAGTTGGACAACAAACAACATATAGAACTATCATGCAAAGTATTAAAGTTCAGCATATAAATGTTGTTGATTCTATCACCTACCAGTTTTATACCTTTATCCTCATTATGCTCAATTATGCAAGATTGAGAAGTAAAGTGTACCTGAAATCCTTTGTCACATAACTGGCTGATACTCAGCAAGTTATGTTTGAGTCCTTCTACGTATAAAACATTTTTGATTACTGCAGTTGACTCATTACCTATATCTCCAATGCCACAGATCTTGCCTTTATTATTATCACCATATTTGACATAGCCACCATCCTTTAAGCTTAGAGACAAAAACTTGGATTTGTCCCCTGTCATATGCTTGGAGCACCCACTATCTAAATCCCATAAGTGAGTCTTGGATGCCAAGAATACCTGCAAAATGGAATTAATGTTTGGATTTAGGTACCCAATTTAAATTGGGTCCTGAGGGGTTAGTTTCTAATCCAGATTTCTTCACTTTCCAAATCTGCTTCCAACCTTTGTTGGCAAGTCTTTTTAGTTTGCAACTAAAGACCATATGTCCCTTTTTACAGCAAAAGTGACATGTAGCAGCAGAGGATGGATTCAGATTTTGTTTAGTGAAGAAGTCATGGGTATGTTTAGACTAACAAATTTCACATTAGTATTAGCATTCCTTTTTTGCTTATACCCAAGTCCAAATTTAACATGCACATTTCTTTGACTACTAAGAAGAACATTCAGTTGATTTTTACTACTAGTAAACTTAACTACATCAGATTTCAAAGATGCCACAGTTCTTTCAAGTTCAATGCACCTAGCAGATTTATCATGTAATTCAGTTTTCAAAATGCTCATTCAAATCCTCAATCTCATTATGATTATTTTTAATTTCATCACACATCAGACATTGTTTCTCAAGCAATTTCCTAGTGCTAATAAATTGTTTTAAAACATTCACATAATCATCATGTAACTCATTGAATGCATCATGCAGTTCATTATAAGATGGATTGTTTGGAGAGCTTACCTCGCTTTCAGATTCAGAATCTGTGTTGGCCATAAGACAGAGATTTCCTTCTTCTCCTTCTGACGATGAAAAGGATTATTCGTTGTCATTCCAGGCTATATAAGCCTTTCTGGTTTTAGGAGCAGATTATTTGCCTTTAGCCTTTGCAACTTTGTTTTTATTCTGCAGTTGGAAGCATTCAGACTTGATATGTTCGATCTTGCCATATTCATAGCAAGTTACTTTGCTATTGTAAGACCCATAATTTTAAATTACACTTTATGTATTTTAGTGTATTTTGGGTATTGAACTCGGAGGCTTTTTAGCCAAGTTATTAATATTTTGTGAGCTTAAATGCCCAAAAATATATATTGATACCCCAATTAAATTGTTCGTCGATAAATAAATTAAATTAACTGCTGAAAATTTCATCTGTCAATTTAGTTACGACGAGAGAAGATATTTTTAACAAAAGTGGTGTGGGAAGTTATGGGTGAAATGGTAATTTTAATAAATATCTAGATATATATATATATATAAATTAACGATTGTAGTGGATAAAGTCAAGGTGATGCCATGTGATTTGTTGGTTCATCTTGTCTGTGTTGGGATTGTCGAGTCAAGGTGATGCCATGTGATTTGTTGGTTCATCTTGTCTGTGATGGGATTGTCACGTCAAGGTGGTGCCATGTGATTTGTTGGTTCATCTTGTCTGTGATGGGATTGTCGCGTCAAGGTGGTGCCATGTGATTTGTTGGTTCATCTTGTCTGTGTGGGTCTTGCGTTGTAACCGTTAAGCGGTATGTTTTGAAATTGTATGTAAGTGTGTTGATTCAAGTTTATTATTGAGTATTTGAATTTGAGATGTCATTGCGATTGTGTTGATTTTACTAAGAGTTATGTTTTGGAATTGTGTGATAGCATGTTTGAATGCAAAACTATTTCGAAAACCCAATTCTCGTGGTGTTTGTGTGGAAATTGCTAAGTGTTAAGATTTAGAGTTGTGTTTGAATGTGATTGAGTTAGTTTATGTAAATTTTGGAAGAATTGACAAGGGAATTGATTTACCCAATCGATTTGGTAATGTGTTTTTTCAAAGGCATTCAAGAAATCGATTTAGCAAATCGATTGGATTCATTATAGGTGCTCTGTCTTTCAGGAAATCGATTTGCCCAATCGATTGGATTCATTACAGGGGCTCTGTCTTTCACGAAATCGATTTGCCCAATTGATTTGACAATACATGGGCTCTGTCTTCAAGGTGCATTCTTAGTGGAAAGGTTATTTGTGCATTTAAAATCTTAATGTTATGTGTTAAATGTTAATTTCGGTTGGTGACCCTTTACAACTATTGTGGAAATATAGGCTTTGCCCTCAGATGAGAGACAGGACGATCCTACCGGTTCGTACCCTGCGGATGGGAATGTCTGACTGGAGCTATGTTAGGAGGATCTACGGGGCGTGTGGAGATCACTCAGGGTGTTTAGTTTGTTTTGTAGAATGATCAGATTAGGATTGACACAGAGGGAACATATGTCTTTCTTTTGCATTGTGTATATTTTATTTTGGAAGATTGTACCTACACTAATGTTGTCAGCATGACATGTTATTTTCGATGGAATTACATGTACCACTTTTTGATATGTAAATATTTTGGATTCATATTTTGAGAAACTTTTCCGCTGCTTGTAAATTATAATGACTTAATTATTTATCCAAAGGTGTTACCTTATTCATTTATCTGGTTTATTTTAATTTGTTTTAAAAAAAAATACACCCTCGCTTTGAAAATCGGGGTGTTACAGCTATCATTTGCATTTTGAACTTGATGGCTTTCTGATTTTGTTGTCTTTATTTCTCAGAAACTTTTTGAACTTCTTTACTAGTAATCCAATTTCTGGTTCTTCATCATCTTCGCTTTCAGAATTGTCTGTGCAAGTTTCTGGTTCAGGGTCCTTTGATTCTGCTATGGTAGTAATCTTTGGCTGCCATTCTCTAGTCAGACTTCTCATTACCTTGCTGATCTGTTGATCGCTTTCAGTCTCCTTTCCAAGTGCATGTAAATTGTTGACTATGTGGGTGAATCTAGTCTGCATATCATTGATGGATTCCTCTTTCTTCATATTGAATAATTCGTACTCGTGCATCAAAGTATTTATCCTTGCTCTCTTAACATCAGTGGTACCTTCATGAGTTTGCTGCAATGTGTCCCACATTTCTTTTGCATATTTACAGATGCACACCCTGAAAAATTCATCATGACTCAAAGCAGATGTTATAATGTTCTTAGTTTTGGCATTATACCCTACTTTCTTTTTGTCATTCTCAGACCAGTCAGAATTCGGTTTCAGGATAGCTGATTCACCAGTGCCAGCTATAGTTGGCACAAAAGGTCCATTTTCAACAGCATCTAGAATATCAATACCACTAGCTTCAAGAAAAATTAGCATACGTCGTTTCCAGTACATATATGCGGCCCCATTAAAGGCAGGGGGCCTTGCTAAATCAACTTGATTTCAGCCTTTCTTTCAATAGAATCTTCCAGAGTTAGTTCTTACAGATTGTCCAGCACTCCCGGCCTATCTTGCTCACCATTGTATCCCTCAAGTCACTCAGCAGACTATCCCAAGATCACACTGAAACTTCTTCTTGATGAGCCCTCTCAACCAAGAAGATAGTTACCAGTTACAATACTGGATTTTACAAGACTTTCTTTACAAAAGAACGTAGTTTACAGAGATTATACAAGATAAATTATCAATAACAGTGACTCAATCAATCTATGAAATGCACACAATATGATTTGCCAAGATAGTGTTTTGTGTGATTTCAATCCTTTTTCACAAAGTACTTTTTCAGAATCTCTGGGTTATGAAAAAGTGTATTCAAAGTTGTAAAAAGGTTTTTCAAAGGTTTTCTCAAAGTTGTGAGTTATGTGTATGTCAAAAGTTCTAGTTTTTTGAAAAACAGATTTGAGTCAGTTTATATATGTTTCAGAAAAACACAGTCAAATTGATTTACCAATCGATTTTATAAAGCTTTGAAACAGTCCAATCGATTGCCCAATCGATGCTCGTGTTTCTTGTTTTTCTTGAATGTTGAAAACATATAAATCAATCGATTTGCCAATCGATTCTTTTAATTCACAAATCAGAAAACTGAGACAAGTTCATATCAGCATCGATTGAGTAATCGATTTGGAATGTTTTATTCAAACAATGAGATCAAAACAATCAATTACTCAGTCGTTTGATATTCCATCATAATCGATTTGGCAATTGGTGTCTAACTAAAACAATTACTCCAATCGATTGGACTGATCACAGGGACTCCAGTATTTTGCACTAATCGATTCATCAATCGATTTACTTTGTCAAGTGATTCATCTGTTTTATTCCAATCGATTTACCAATCGATTAAAATTGTTACAGTGACTTAGCTAATTTAGAAAACATTGATTTGCCAATCGATTAGTATATGTCTTGCAAGTCAAGAAACAAAATTCAATTGATGTCTCAATCGATTTGATTTATCATAGGTTCAGACATATAAAAAGCTTTTACGCAATCCATTTGGCTTATAAAATGGTTGTCTCTGTGACTTTCTCAATCAATTAATCAATTGATGTCCCAATCGATTGTCCAATCGATTGGTATGTTACAGAGGTCAAGTCTGATGCAAAGTAAACTCGAAATCGATTTGCAAGGTTTTTGGCTTGCTCCTGTAACTCACACAATCGATTTCTCAATTGATGCATGAATCGATTGTCCAATCGATTGAGTTACACCCAGAGTTCAGATTTCACTAAGGTCTTTCAAAGAATCGATTTATCAATCGATTTGCTTAGTGATAACTTTACTTCTGAGTCAATCAATCGATTGCCCAATAGATGTATCAATTGATTAGTCAATCGATTTGGTTACTTAGTTGAATTTAAAATCACATTTTAACTTGGGAAATGCTTATGCATGAAATCATATTTGACAAGTCTAATAACTAATTAACACAATCACTAATGACACTTAACTTGTGTCCATATGTTTAGTGTTTGGTTTTTCTCTTCCTGAAATGCAACTTGGTTCAAACAGTTAGCTTAATCAAAAGATATTTTATGTAGGTTAATTATGTCAAAACCATAATCAGGGGGACTTATGTCCAACAATAACCACCAGTTTCACAATACTGGATTTCAACAACACTTTCTTTTACAAAGATTTGTTCTTTCACAAAGAACTAAGAACACTTGATTCAATCACAATTGATTTCTCACACTAAGTATTTGCCAATGATATGTGTGAGTTAGAACAATTTTTCTCAAAGTATATTTTTCTCAATGTATTGTTCGGTATGTATGAATTGTTTTGTATGGTTCAGTTGTTAGTTATGAAAAATTGTGATTGATTCAACTTATATAGTTTCAGGAAAACTTTGGAACAATCGATTTTATTAAGGTGTATTACCAGCTTAATCGATTGCCCAATCGATTATCGCGTTTCTTGTTTTTCTTGAATCTTGAAAATTAATGAACTAATCGATTTGCTAATCGATTAATTTAATGCATATATTAGAAACTGATACTCAGTTTATATCAAAGTCGATTAACAAATCGATTATCATTGTTTTGTTCAAAATGTAAGACCAAACAATTGATTACTCACTTGATTACATAATCGATATGGCAATGGGCTAAATTCCTCCTGTAACTTAGACATTTACTCCAATGGATTGTCCAATCGATTGCTTTATTCACAGAACACAGGTCTGACTAGGGACTGGGGGCTTACTAGGGGCTGACTGGGAACTGGGGGCTTACTAGGGGCTGACTGGGAACTGGGAGCTTACGTGAGCTTACTGGGGGCTGATTGGAGATTGGGAGCTTACGTGAGCTTATTGGGGGTTGACTACGGACTAGGAGCTTACGTGAGCTTACTGGGGGCTGACTGGGGACTGGGAGCTTACGTGGGCTGACTTGGGACTTGGAGCTTACGTGAGCTTATTGGGGGCTGACTGGGGACTGGGAGCTTATGTGAGCTTAATGGTGGCTGACTCGGGACAGGGAGCTTACGTGAGCTTACTGGGGGCTGACTGTGGACTGGGAGCTTACGTGAGCTTACTAGGGACTGGGAGCTGACGTGAGCTTACTGGGGAATGGGAGCTTACGCGAGCTTACGTGGGACAGGGAGCTTACGCAGGCATGACTGGGGGCTCGTGGTTTTGTCCTAATGTAGTGTCACCATTTTTCTTCTAGATCTATGCTTCGTTTCGAGAAGTGACAGCAGAGAAAGTTGCTCATTGCCACGCTGCGGTGCTAGTGAGCTAGTTTTCGACGTGACGTCACGAACTTAAATTTTACCGGAATTAATGACGGTATCGTAATCGCGTGTTAGAGCTATCGTTAAGGTAAGGGCTCGTTCCAAACTTTTAGTTTCCATTTAGCACATTATTTGTGATTTTGTGGAAAAGAAATTTGATGTATTAGATGTGTGATTTTGTGAAAAATTAATTTAATGTGATTATGTATAATTTAGTGGAATTTAAATTTGAGGTGTGGTTTGTGGTGATTCATGTTTTGTGTGATTTATATGTTCATAATTATTATTATGAATTTTTGAGATGTGATTTATTTGTAGATTTTGTAGAAACTGAATTGATTAAATTTGGTGGTTTATGTGTAAAAATGTGTTTGAGTTACGTAATGATTTATTTTCAAATAAATGAGTTTGAACTGAAGTTGAACTTTTACGAAAAATTTAGAGTTGTTAAAGTTGTGAAAAAGTTCAAATTTTAACTAAGTTAAAGAGTTTGAGCAAAAAGACAGATTGAAATTAAAAATGGTTAGATTTTAAAATGTTACTCTCTTAATTACTCTTTGATTGATTTAAAAAGAAAAAAGTTTATAGTATTTTATTAATTCAAATATTTCAGTACATTAATAGTCAAATATTTGAATTTGAAATTTGGACAATATTTGTTTTAAGTAAATAATATAGATTATTTAATTTTAAAAGTTCAATGTCTGAGAAAGATTTAATTTTAGAAATTTTGTTGTGTGTGGATTAGTTTTATTGTGAACAAATTGTTATAAATATTCATGTTTATGTAGTTAGCTCCTTGAGTCTCGAAAAGGAATCGAGACCGTTGGCACCGAGTTAGCGGTGGGGAGAACTACGATATATTAATATTATTGTGGTGATTTATGGTTGAAAATTTTGGAGATTGAATATGGGGGATTAATGTTTGAAAATTATTGTGACTCATGTTTTGTGAAATTGACGTGTTCATAATTAATAGTACGAATTTTTGAGAAAAAATTTATGTGTGGATTGGTGGAAAGAGAATTTAATTCAATTTATGAGTGTATTGGTGGAAAATGAATTTAATTCAATTTATGTGTGTTGAATTTAGAAATATGATTTATGTGTGTTTGTGGAAATTGAAATTGGTAATAAATATGTTTGAGTATGCTCTGCGTTGTATTTGAAAAATCATTAGTGTGAAATGAGTATTAAAAATGGGGAATCTTTAATAGTTGCATTTACTTAATGATTGTGGTGAAAAGAGTTAGAGTATGCTCATGCATTTCATAGTACATGGTGATTGCGATGGGGCCATGGTGATAGTGGTGACTGTGATGGGCCACGGGATGATGCCATGTGAATTGTTGGTTATCTTATCCTTGCAAGGATTGTCGCGTCGTACTGATCTATGAGAGATTGCAGTCTAGAATGTGCTGATCTGTGAGTGATTGCACTCTAGAAAATTGTGTTGGTCTGTGAGCGACTGCACTCTTGTATATCGTGCTGGTCTGTGAGAGACTGCACGTTAGTAAATCGTGCTGATCCGTGAGAGATTGCACCTCGATAATTAGTACTGGTCTGTGAGAGGTTGTACAATTATGATTTACGCCCTCATGGAGGATTTTGATTTGGAATTCTGGAATGATGCATTTTGGCGTATACGCATTGCATTAGGGTGCTTGGCACGCGAGTCATGTTTGTTATACTATGATGATTGTATATACATATTCGGTTGTTGTTTTGATTTGTCGTAATTGCTTTGAGGTGTGAAGTTGGGTTGATTAATTTTTGATGTAGTTATGTGTTCATAATTGATTTAATGAATATTCGATGTGTGATTGAGGTGTGAATTTGTGGAGATTAATTTGGTGTTAATTATGTGATCATAATTGATAATATTAATGTTTGAAGTGTTGATTGATTCAAGAGCCTTTATAGAATTGAAAATCTGCCTTTTCTTAATTGTATTCGGCTACGACAATGCAGTTTGTCAAAACTTCATTTTTCAACATTGTTTATGCATTTTAGGACATATGAAAACCCTTTCGAGGAGTATGATAAGACGAAAGGTTCTTTTGAGCATTTGAAAATATAAGAATTTTGTTATGTGATTTTTGTTAATTTCGGTTGGTGACCTTTACAATTATTGTGGAAATATGGGCTTTGCCCTCAGATAAGAACCATGATCATCCTACCGATTAGTACCCTGGAGATGGGAAAGTAGTTAGTCATACTTGACCAAAGCTATGTCAGGAGAATCTTGCGGAGCGCGTGGAGATCACCAGGGTGGTGTAGTTTTGTAGCATGATCAGATTAGGTGGTTGTATAAGGACTAGAAGTCTTTCTCTTGGGATTGTATTTATTTCATTTTGGAAGATTATATCTATGCTTAAACTGTTTGATGATATTTCTTTTAATGGGTCCATGTTCCACATTTTGATGTGACGTGGGGAAAGTAGAGATTCTTGGGGCAATGCTTTTATGCAGGTGTTTGCCGAGAATACTCCAATGGTATGAGCTATGTCTGATAGGTCTCATAGCCCCGTTGTATTTTTCTATTTAAATACTTTAGATTTTGTTTCAAAAACTATTTCCGCTGTTTGTAAATATTGTTGACTTTTGTCGTTGTGTTACTACTTAAATATTTATCCAAAAGTATTTTCTTTGTTTTATTTGTTTGTAAAAAAATAATACACTCGCGTTGTTAAAAATCGGGGTGTTACATTATTCAAATTCATTCAACTTTGGTATTAGAGCATGATACGATTAGGCTGTGTTATTAGAGAACATAATCATATACATTGATTCATTTTAGCAGCATAAGCACAAGTTATTTAATTTGGTATCAGAGCACCTACTTATTCAAATTGTGTATTAGAGTAGCACATGTTATCAAAGCACATAAGATAACTTCAAATTTGGTATCAGAGCAATCAAATCACATATGTATATTACATATTATCAAAGCTTATCAGCACATAATATTAGAGCATCACATACTATCAGAGAGTACAGTATCAGAGCACTATCAAACAAGTCACATATGCACAAGTTAAATTCAATCAAATTATCCCCCTTTGTCATTGAATTCAAAAAGATAATACAAGAAGGAATGATGCAGGAGATATATACTAAAAACACCGAAAAATTACAAAACACCAAAGAAAAAAAAATCCTAAACACCTAATCTAGGGCTGTCCCTCATTATCACCAGTGGGAGAGGTAGAGACTCCTATATTAACCTCAGCAAGTGTCTCCTCACCATGAGGTTCAGAACTATCAAGATTGATCGGGTTTGGTTCTTCAGTTGTTTATGCATCAACAACAGTCTGTATGCCTAAGTCAGCTATATCTTCAAATGACATCTTAAGACCTAAATGGTATTGGATGACATCTACATCCTGAACAACAGAATTGAGAGTTGCTTGGAGCTTCCTAAGTGCAGCTTCCACTCTAGCATTGTGAGCAGCCTGGAACTCCATAAATTCCAGCAACTTAGCCAAAACCTTATATTGGGTTTCAGCTGGCTCAGGTTGTTAAGCATTTGACTGAGCTCTTGTCCAACTGCCATTGATCCTTTTCAATTGGATTTGGTTAACAATGGACTCACCAAAAGTTAAAGTTGTTTTTATTGATTCTTCATTGACACATGATATCTTGAAGTGTATTAGAATTTTTGTGATAAGGTGAGGGTAGGGGAGCATCAGCTTTCCTTGTGCTATTTCCAACATGTTCATCAGCACAATCCCTGCCCAACTCATCTTGAGCTCCTTGAACAAGCCCCAAAGCAGAATAATATCCAGCTTTTGAACCACAACATTGGTCCCTAATCTAGGTATTAACATCCTAGTTAGCATATACATCATCATTCGATGCTGGACCTTCATTTGGCGGATTAGAAGAGATATCTTTTCCACAAATCCATCAACTATCAGGTCTTGAATAGTTGTGTGTCTGTCTACTGATGTTTCCCAAGCATCATCAGTAGAGTCAGGATATGTTCTTCCATCAACAGATTCTCCAAAGAATGGCAATCTAGAAAGCTTGGAGAACTCTCTAAACGTCATAGAGATTCTCTTCCCTTTAACTTCAAACTCGAAACCAGTGTCTGTGATTTTGAAGTTTGAGTAGAATGCTCTAATCAGCCTTGGATAGATTTCCAAAGAGCAGGAAAGGAATTATACCAGTCCGTGAAACCTTAGATGGTTTTGGAAAGTGAAGCCGTTTGAATCAAAATAGGCAAAATCCAGAGTTCTTGCCTCTTGGATTTTCCTTTTTAGAAATGAAGGGGAAAGAGCAAAGTCCTTAGGAGGTTTACCTTTGGAAGGTTGAGGTTTCTTTGGCTGAGGGGAAGAAGAGGGTTTCTTCTTCTTTTGGGTTGATTCCTTCATTGCATCACCCATCAGTTTTTCAGATTGAGGAACCTTCCTCTTCTTGGTCTTTCCTTGATTAGTGTCTATTGCTTTGCCTTTATCCTTTTCCATGATCTTGTGTGTGGGTATTGAGACTTGTTTTGCAATAGGGGAAGGAGTTCTTCCACTAGAGGTAGAAGAAGAAGATGGTGATTTTTCACTGGTTTGCTTCACTCTAGCAATTTGAGAGATTTATGAAGTTTTAGAAGTTTCAAGGAATCTGTAACACCCCGATTTTCAAAGCGAGGGAGTATTTGTTATTTTTTTTAAAACAAACTCATAAAACAAATAAGTAAATAAGGAAAACACCTTTGGATAAATAATTAAGTCATTATAATTAACAAGCAGTGGAAAATTTTTCGGAATATGAATCCAAAAGATTTACACAACAGCCAGTGATACATGAAATCCATTAACATAAGATGTCATGCTGACAATATTAGTAAAGATACAATTTTCCAATTTAAAGTAAATGCAATCCAAAATAAAGACATATGTTCCCTCTATGTCAACGTAATCTGATCATTCTACCAAAAAAAACTATACACCCTGAGTGATCTCCACGTGCCCCGTAAGATCCTCATAACATAGCTCCAATCAAGCGTTCCCATCTACATTCCCATCCGTAGGGTACGGACCGGTAGGATTGTCCTGGCTCTCATCTCAGGGCAAAGCCCAGATTTTCACAATAGTTGTAAAAGGTCACCAACCGAAATTAACAGTTAACACATAACATTTACGTTTTTAAAGGCATAAAATACCCTTTCAACTTAGCATGCACTTTAAAGGGCTTTTCCATATTGCTCGATCGATTGCTCAATTGATTTATCAAACACGACTCACGTGCCAAGCACCCTAATGCAATGCGTATATGCCAAAATGCATGGACTCGGAATTCCAAAATAAAACCCTCCTCGAAGGGCCGTAAACCATAATTGTACCGCCTATCGCAGGCCCAAGTACCAATTACCGAGGTGCCACCTATCACGGGTCAGCACGATTTACAAAAAGAAAAAAAACGTAAATCATAAATGTACCGCTTATCACAGGCCAAAGTACTGTTTACCGAGATGCAACCTATCACGGGTCAGCACAATTTACCAAAATGAAATGCATGAGCATACACTGACTCCATCCACAACAATCGTTAAGCAAATGCAGATATTAAAAGATTCCTCATTTTTAATACTCATTTAACTTAAACAACTTTCACAACAAACATTAAGTAAAAAAGACATTAAGAGATTCCCTATTCTTAATACTCATTTATCTTAAACGATTTTCACAAACACACATTAAGTAAACAAGACATTAAGAGATTACTTATTCTTAATACTCATTTAACTTAAACGATTTTCACAAAACACACATTGAGTAAACAAGACATTAAAAGATTCCCCATTCTTAATACTCATTTAACTTAAACGATTTTCACAAAACACACATTAAGTAAACAAGAACTTAAGAGATTCCCCATTCTTAATACTCATTTAACTTAAACAATTTTCACAAAACACACATTAAGTAAACAAGACATTAAGAGATTCCCCATTCTTAATACTCGTTTAACTCTAATGGTTTTCAAATTCCACACAGAACAAACTCAAACCTATTATCAGATCCAATCCACAACTCACACCAAAACACATCAATTCATTTCTCCAAAAAATCCAACATACACCTATCAAATTTCACAAGCATCAATTATGAATACATCAAATACAATGAACACAACCAACACAACATAACATCCAAACACATCAACTTTCATTTACTCAGAAACATACACAAATGAGTTACTTTCATTTTCCACGAAACATCCATCAATATCGCCAAAACCTAACTCTAAGATTTTACCCATAAAGCCTTAGATTCATTTTTCCCCAAATCAACACTCTAACCCTAAAAAAATTCTTTTCCACACAACCACAGATAAGTCCTTAAATACAAACTAAAAAGTGGAAGGAGCCCTTACCTTCACGTTAGCTTTAACGTTCGATTACGGTTCCGCGAGTAAATCCAGTAAAATCCAAAGTTGGTTCCCTAGCACCATAGCGTGGTAGTGAGCCACTTTCCCTTCAATCTCTTCGCGAAATGAAGCTTAGATCTAGATGCAACGGGGAGGTTTGTGTTTGATGGTTTTGCAATCCCTAACTCAGTTTTCGACTCCGGGAGGAAGGAAGAAGCTGGGAACTTGATCTTTCTCACCCACTAGCCTTGGGTTTCAATTCTCGAACCTAAAGGAAGCAAAGGAAAACGAAAATGGAGGAAAGAGGAAGGAAGGGTCTTGCACGGCTGAAGGAGGAAGAAGGGAGTTTTGTTTTTTTCTTTCCTTTCCTTTTCTCTTCTTTCTATTTCTATTTCCTTTCTATCTCCTTTCTTTTTCCCTCCATAGAAACATATATATATATATATTAATTACTTTTAACAAATATTTCCAAAACATCTAGATATTTGTTAAATTACCATTTCACCCATAATGCATTAAATTCTTTGTAAATGATTCACCACAATTAATTTAATTTATTCATCGATGAGTAATTCTAATCGAACATCAAAATATATTTTTTGGCATTTAAGCTCACAAAATTTTGATAACTTGGCTAAATGCCTCCAATTTCAATACCCAAAATACACTAAAATACATAAAGTGTAATTTAAAATTATGGGTCTTACATTACTACCCCCTTAAAATTAGTTTCGTGCTCGAAACTATGCATCTATAAATAACTTTGGGTTTTGTTCTCTCATCTTGCTCTCCAGTTCCCAAGTCGCATCTCCAGTAATTGGGTTCCAAATCACCTTAACCAACGAAACATCCTTGGTCCTCAATCGCTTAATCTTCCTATCGTCAATTCTCCTTGGTGGTACTTCGAATGACAGGTTATCCTTCAGTTGAATCGTGTCTGGTTCGATTACATGAGATGGATCTGCAAGATATTTCCTCAATTGTGACACATGAAACACGTCATGAATATTGGACAGTGTCGGAGGCAATGCAATCTGATAAGCAACAGGCCCAATTCGTGCAGAAATCTAATATGGTCTAATGAATTTCGGAGTCAACTTCTTCAATTTCAATGCTCTACCAACTCCAGTAGTAGGTGTGACCCTCAGAAGTACATGGTCACCCTGTTCGAATTCTAAAAGTCTGCGACGCTGGTCCGCATAACTTTTCTGACGATCTTGTGAAGTCTTCATTTTCACCTTGATCTTATTTACCTTAGTCGTGGTCTGTTCCACCATCTCAGGTCCGACAATCATATTTTTGCCGTCCTTATACCAACACAAGGGCGTTTGACACTTGCGCCCATATAAAGCCTCATATGGTGCCATTCCAATACTTGTGTGGAAGCTATTGTTGTAGGTGAACTCAATCAACGAAAGTACATCATCCCAACTTCCTCTATCATCTAATACACATGCTCTCAATAGATCTTCCAGGGACTGATTCGTCCTTTGAATCTGTCCGTCCGTTTGTGGATGGTAAGCTGAACTCAATCGTAGTTTCGTTCCCAAAGCTTCGCGCAATGCTCCCCAAAAATGTGATGTGAACTTCGGATCACGGTCTGATACAATACTCGATGGTACCCCGTGTAACCTCACAATTTCAGCAATGTAGATCTCTGTTAGCTGATCTACCTTATAGGTTGTCTTTACTGGCAAAAAGTGTGCGGATTTAGTCAGTCGATCCACTATCACCCATATAGAATCATTATTTCTCCTTGTTTTAGGCAATCTAGTTATGAAATCCATGGAAATGATGTCCCACTTCCATTCGGGTATATCTAAAGGTTGCAACATCCCAGCAGGTCGCTGATGTTCCACCTTCGCTTTCTGACAAGTTAGACAAGTCGATACCTACTCCGCTACATGTCTCTTCATTCCTGGCCACCAATAATTCTGCCTCAAATCCTGATACATCTTTGTTGCTCCAAGATGAATACTCAACTTACTCTTATGAGCCTCTTCTAAAATCGCTTTCGTCACATCTGTAATTTCTGGTACACAAATTCTACCATTACATCGCAAAATATTATCTGATCCAATCTTAAACTCAGTTGTCTTCCCTTGCACTATTAGGTTCCTCTTCTCTTGGATTAAGACGTCATCTTGAGAATTTGCAATGTCTTCAAGTAGTCCGCTGGAAATCTTAATCATTCCGAATTTCAAAATTCCCGGTGCAAACTCTACGTTGAATTGTAGGTCTCTAAAAGCTTCCCACAACTCTTGTGGCCTAGCCATAATTGTTGAAGACACCGATACACTTCTTCTACTTAACGCATCAGCCGCTACATTGGCCTTCCCATGGTGGTACTGCAGTGTCAAATCAAAATCCTTAAGAGTCTCCATCTATCGTCTCTGGCGCATGTTCAATTCCTTCTGATCAAACAAATATTTCAAACTTTTATGGTCACTAAACACTGTGAACGTGCATCCATATAAATAGTGCCTCCAGATCTTCAATGCAAAAACAACCGCAGTAAGCTCCAAATTATGAGTAGGATAGTTTCTCTCATGAATCTTCAATTACCTTGAGGCATAAGCCACATCTTTCTTGTGTTGCATCAGAACACATCCCAACCCTTGGTGAGATGCATCACAATAAACTTCATAGGGTTCATCTGTTTGCGGTAACACCAATACTAGTGAGGTCGTCAATTTTCTCTTTAGTAATTGAAAATTTTCCTCACACTTCTCCGTCCATGCGAACGATTGATCTTTTCTGGTGAGTTGTGTCAATGGAGTCACAATCTTGGCAAAACCTTCAATAAACCTCCTATAGTACCTTGCTAATCCTACGAAACTTCGTATGTCAGTGATAGTCTGAGGCTGTTTCCAAGCAAGAACCGCCTCAATCTTAGCCGGATCTACAGCGATTCCTTCCTTTGTTATCACATATCATAAGAAATTCACTTTCTCTAGCCAAAATTCACACTTTGACAGATTGGCATACAATTGCTTCTCGCGTAAAATCTCAAGAACATGACGTAAATGTTCTCCATGCTCCTCTTCAGTTCTTGAATAAATCAATGTATCATCAATAAACATCACAACAAATTTATCAAGGAATGAATTAAAGATTCTGTTCATGTAGTCCATGAAAATTGCTGGTGCATTGGTAACTCCAAACGGCATCACCAGATATTCATAATGTCCATAACGGGTTCTGAAAGCAGTTTTCTGAATATCTCCTTCCTTTACTCGAATCTGATGGTAACCCGACTTCAAGTCAATCTTCGAGAATATCGCGGCCCCTATCAATTGATCCATTAAATCATCAATGCATGGGAAAGGATAACGATTCTTAATAGTTGCCTTATTAAGCTGTCTATAATCCACACATAAACGCGAACTTCTGTCCTTCTTCTTAACTACTAAAGATGGAGCTCCCCATGGCGATACACTTGGTCTAATGAATTTCTTCTTCAACAAATCTTCAATTTGGCCTTTGAGCTCATTTAATTCCAATGGTGACATTCAGTACGACGCAATCGAAATTGGTCTCGTTCCTGGGTGCAAATCAATGAAAAATTCCACTTCTCTTACCGGTGGCAATCCTAGAATTTCCGTTGGAAATACATCCCAGTACTCATTGACAAGCATCACTTCTTCTATGTTCACATTTATCAACATATAACACTTAGCAATTTCAACACAATCATAAACTTGAATCAAACACGACTCACGTGCCAAGCACCCTAATGCAATGCGTATATGCCAAAATGCATGGACTCGGAATTCCAAAACAAAACCCTCCTCGAAGGGCCGTAAACCATAATTGTACAGCCTATCGCAGGCCCAAGTACCAATTACCCAAGTGCCACCTATCACGGGTCAGCACGATTTACAAAAAGAAAAAAAACGTAAATCGTAAACGTACCGCCTATCACAGGCCAAAGTACTGTTTACCGAGGTGCCACCTATAACGGGTCAGCACAATTTACCAAAATGAAATGCATGAGCATACACTGACTCCATCCACAACAATCGTTAAGAAAATGCAGATATTAAAAGATTCCCCATTTTTAATACTCATTTAACTTAAACGACTTTCAGAACAAACATTAAGTAAACAAGACATTAAGAGATTCCCTATTCATAATACTCATTTATCTTAAACGATTTTCACAAACACACATTAAGTAAACAAGACATTAAGAGATTCCCTATTCTTGATACTCATTTAACTTAAACGATTTTCACAAATCACACATTGAGTAAACAAGACATTAAGAGATTCCCCATTCTTAATACTCCTTTAACTTAAACAATTTTCACAAAACACACATTAAGTAAACAAGACATTAAGAGATTCCCCATTCTTAATACTCATTTAACTTAAACAATTTTCACAAAACACACATTAAGTAAACAAGACATTAAGAGATTCCCCAATCTTAATACTCGTTTAACTCTAATGGTTTTCAAATTCCACACAGAACAAACTCAAACCTATTATCAGATCCAATCCACAACTCACACCAAAACACATCAATTCATTTCTCCACAAAATCCAACATACACCTATCAAATTTCACAAGCATCAATTATGAATACATCAAATACGATGAACACAATCAACACAACATAACATCCAAACACATCAACTTTCATTTACTCAGAAACATACACAAATGAGTTAAATTCATTTTCCACGAAACATCCATCAATATCGCCAAAACCTAACTCTAAGATTTTACCCATAAAGCCTTAGATTCATTTTTCCCCAAATCAACACTCTAACCCTAAAAAAATTCTTTTCCACACAACCACAAATAAGTCCTTAAATGCAAACTAAAAAGTGGAAGGAGCCCTTACCTTCACCTTAGCTTTAACGTTCGATTACGGTACCGCGAGTAAATCCAGTAAAATCCAAAGTTGGTTCCCTAGCACCATAGCGTGGTAGTGAGCCACTTTCCCTTCAATCTCTTCGCGAAACAAAGCTTAGATCTAGATGCAACGGGGAGGTTTGTGTTTGATGGTTTTGCAATCCCTAACTCAAATTTCGACTTCGGGAGGAAGGAAGAAGCTGGGAACTTGATCTTTCTCACCCACTAGCCTTGGGTTTCAATTCTCGAACGTAAAGGAAGCAAAGAAAAACGAAAATGGAGGAAAGAGGAAGGAAGGGTCTAGCACGGCTGAAGGAGGAAGAAGGGAGTTCTGTTTTTTTCTTTCCTTTCCTTTTCTCTTCTTTCTATTTCTATTTCCTTTCTATCTCCTTTCTTTTTCCCTCCACAGAAACATATATATATTAATTACATTTAACAAATATTTCCAAAACATCTAGATATTTGTTAAATTACCATTTCACCCATAATGCATTAAATTCTTCGTAAATGATTCACCACAATTAATTTAATTTATTCATCGATGAGTAATTCTCTTCCAACATCAAAATATATTTTTGGGCATTTAAGCTCACAAAATTTTGATAACTTGGCTAAAAGCCTCCAATTTCAATACCCAAAATACACTAAAATACATAAAGTGTAATTTAAAATTATGGGTCTTACATTACTACCCCCCTAAAATTAGTTTTGTCATCGAAACTATGCGTCGATAAATAACTCTGGGTTTTGTTCTCTCATCTTGCTCTCCAGTTCCCAATTCGCATCTCCAGTAATTGGGTTCCAAATCACCTTAACCAACGAAACATCCTTGGTCCTCAATCGCTTAATCTTCCTATCGTCAATTCTCCTTGGTGGTACTTCGAATGACAAGTTATCCTTCAGTTGAATCGTGTCTGGTTCGATTACATGAGATGGATCTGCAAGATATTTCCACAATTGTGACACATGAAACACGTCATGAATATTGGACAGTGTTGGAGGCAATGCAATCCGATAAGCAACAGGTCCAATTCGTGCAGAAATCTGATATGGTCTAATGAATTTCTGAGTCAACTTCTTCAATTTCAATGCTCTACCAACTCCAGTAGTAGGTGTGACCCTTAGAAGTACATGGTCACCCTGTTCGAATTCTAAAAGTCTGCGACGCTGGTCCGCATAACTTTTCTGACGATCTTGTGAAGTCTTCATTTTCACCTTGATCTTATTTACCTTAGCCGTGGTCTGTTGCACCATCTCAGGTCCGTCAATCATATTTTCGCCGTCCTTATACCAACACAAGGGCGTTTGACACTTGCGCCCATATAAAGCCTCATATGGTGCCATTCCAATACTTGTGTGGAAGCTATTGTTGTAGGTGAACTCAATCAACGAAAGTACATCATCCCAACTTCCTCTATCATCCAATACACATGCTCTCAATAGATCTTTCAGGGGCTGATTCGTCCTTTCAGTCTGTCCGTCCATTTGTGGATGGTAAGCTGAACTCAATCGTAGTTTCGTTCCCAATGCTTCGCGCAATGCTCCCCAAAAATGTGATGTTATCTTCGGATCACGGTCAAATACAATACTCGATGGTACCCCGTGTAACCTCACAATTTCAGCAATGTAGATCTCTATTAGCTGATCTACCTTATAAGTGGTCTTTACTGGCAAAAAGTGTGCGAATTTAGTCAGTCGATCCACTATCACCCATATAGAATCATTCTTTCTCCTTGTTTTAGGCAATCCAGTTATGAAATCCATGGAAATGATGTCCCACTTCCATTCGGGTATATCTAAAGGTTGCCACATCCCAGCAGGTCGCTAATGTTCCACCTTCGCTTTCTAACAAGTTAGACAAGTCGATACCTACTCCGCTACATGTCTCTTCATTCCTGGCCACCAATAATTCTACCTCAAATCCTGATACATCTTTGTTGCTCCAGGATGAATACTCAACTTACTCTTATGAGCCTCTTCTAAAATCGCTTTCCTCATATCTGTAATTTCTGGTACACAAATTCTACCATTACATCGCAAAATATTAGTTGATCCAATCTTAAACTCAGTTGTCTTCCCTTGCACTATTAGGTTCCTCTTCTCTTGGATTCAGACGTCATCTTGAGAATTTGCAATGTCTTCAAGTAGTCCGCTGGAAATCTTAATCGTTCCGAATTTCAAAATTCCCGGTGCAAACTCTACGTTGAATTGTAGGTCTCTAAAAGCTTCCCACAACTCTTGTGGCCTAGCCATAATTGTTGAAGACACCGATACACTTCTTCTACTTAACGCATCAGCCACTACATTGGCCTTCCCATGGTGGTACTGCAGTGTCAAATCAAAATCCTTAAGAGTCTCCATCCATCGTCTCTGGCGCATGTTCAATTCCTTTTGACAAACGAATATTTCAAACTTTTATGGTCACTGAACACTGTGAACGTGCATCCATATAAATAGTGCCTCCAGATCGTCAAGGAATGAATTAAAGATTGTTCACGTAGTCCATGAAAATTGCTGGTACATTGGTCACTCCAAACGGCATCACCAGATATTCATAATGTCCATAACGGGTTCTGAAAGCAGTTTTCTGAATATCTCCTTCCTTTACTCGAATCTGATGGTAACCCGACTTCAAGTCAATCTTCGAGAATATCGCGGCCCCTATCCATTGATCCATTAAATCATCAATGCGTGGCAAAGGATAACGATTCTTAATAGTTGCCTTATTAAGCTGTCTATAATCCACACATAAACGCGTACTTCTGTCGTTCTTCTTAACTAGTAAAGTTGGAGCTCCCCATGGCGATACACTTGGTCTAATGAATTTCTTCTTCAACAAATCTTCAATTTGGCCTTTGAGCTCATTTAATTCCAATGGTGACATTCAGTACGACGCAATCGAAATTGGTCTCGTTCCTGGGTGCAAATCAATGAAAAATTCCACTTCTCTTACCGGTGGCAATCCTAGAATTTCTGTTGGAAATACATCCCAGTACTCATTGACAAGCATCACATCTTCTATGTTCACATTTATCTTTGCCTCCACATTATCTAGACACAAAAAACTCATGAGTCCCTTCACTTAGTGACACTCGGAGTTTCTTAGCGGCTAAATACTTAACAACTCCTGGTTCAGGGAAAAGAACCAATTTACGAGCACAATCCAAGATCACATAATGGTACGACATCCAGTCCATACTGGGAATGACCTCGAGTGATTGTAGCGGTAAACAAATCAAATTAACCTAGAAATCCCTATTCTGAATAATTATTTTACAATGTAAACATGTAGAATTTACTTTCAAAGTCTTAGAAGGTGTGGAAACAACCAAATCAAAAGGTAAAGCAGATACAGATAACATCAAACGATTCACACAATCCATAGCAATGAAGGAATGGGTCGCCCCAAATCAAAAAGTGCAGTTAGAGTGTTACCTGCAATCTCACAGTCACGTTGAATCAGATTGCCAAACGGATTCCCATCTTCAATATTCACACAATAGATGCGTCCTCTAGCAGTAGGACGAGTAGCCCTAGCTACATTCACCACTGGTTCCACCTTTGGAGCCGTGCAGTCCCTTGCCAGGTGCCCTGACTTCCGACAATTGTAACAATTGAGAACATTAGAGGTACAAGCACTAGCATAATGTCCGTCTTCCCCACATCGGAAACATCCAAGCACTTGTCCCAATTGTCTTCCGAAATTCTGGTTCCCTGGGCGATTTTGCCCACCGTTGTTATTTTGTGGTCGATTATAAGGTTTAGCAATTTGTTTCCCCTTGTTGTTCTGGTAATTCACCCGACTAGGCCCTCCTGCACTAAAATTCCCTGCTCGGTTAGCCCTCTTATTCTTCATATCCTCAACTTCCCTACATTTCTCCACAAGCAATTGGCACAGTTCCAAGATTAACACCAAATTCAGAAAGGTGTTGTTTCATCCATAATACTTGTGCACAACAACTTCCAGCAGCAACATATTCAGCCTCAGCTGTTGAAAGCGCAACACTGTTTTGCTTCTTACTATGTCGAGATACAAGTGAATTCCCTAATAGATGGCAAGTACCAGATGTACTTTTTCTGTCTAATTTGCAACCAGCAAAATCAGAATCAGAATAGCCAACAAGAGTTCAAGTTGATCCCTTAGGATACCATAATCCTAGATTTTTGGTTCCTATTAGATATCTAAAAATTCTTTTGACTGCACTTAGATGGGATTCCTTAGGATTAGCTTGATATCTTGCACACATGCAGACACTAAACATAATGTTAGGTCTACTAGCTATAAGATATAATAAAGATCCTATCATGCCTCTAAACATTGTCATATCTACAGATTTTCCCTTCTCATCTTTATATAAATGACAAGCTTGATTCATGGGTGTATCAATGGATTTAAGTTTATCAAAGCCAAACTTCTTTAAGAGATCATTACAATACTTGGTTTGACTTAGGAAAATACCATTGTTGCTTTGATTGATTTGAAATCCTAAGAAGAAAGTTAATTCTCCCATCATAGACATTTCAAATCTTCCTTTCATCATGTTTTCAAATTCTTTGCAAAGTTTACTGTTTGTGGATCCAAAAATTATGTCATCAACATAAATTTGGACAAGCAGAATGTCTTTTTCCCTTTTTCTTTATAAAGAGTGTTTTATCAACATGGTTTAATGAAACCATCATGCATTTGCTTTGATCTAACAAATTTATGAGTCTTTTGAGCATTCCCATTTGGACTATAACCAATTCCAGATTTTTCATTATAATTCTTTTGATTACCAAGAAGAACAATTCAGGTTGTTTCTACCACTAGTAAATTTTGGTAAATCAAATTTTAGTGATTCGACCTTTCTTTCAAGTTCAATAAAACTAGTGTGTTTATCATGTGCTTCCTTTTTCAAACATGCATTCATGTCTTCAAGCAATTTATGATCTTTTTTAATTTCTTCATACTAAATGCACTATTTTTCTAATATTTTCTTTGTGCAAATCAATTGTTTCACTACCTTAATATCTTCATCATGCAATTCATTGAAAGCATCATGCAACTCTTCATAAGAGGGATTAGAAGTAGTACTTACCTCGCTATCTGAATCTGAGTCAGTGTTGGCCATTAGACACAAGTTTGCTTCTTCTTCTTCTGAAGATGCAGAAGATTCTTCATCATTGTCATTCCAAGCTATGTAGGCTCTTTTAGTTCTTGAAGATGGTGTATCCTTGCCTTTAGCTTTCACATACTTGTTTCTATTTTGTAGTTGCAAACATTCAGATTTAATGTGACCTGCTTTTCCACATTCATAGCAGGTTATCACCTTGCTATCATTTGACTCATTCTTGCTGAAGCTTTTTGTCCTTGAATTGGATGATTTTCTTGATTGGTTTCCTTTCTTTTTCAGAAATTTCTTGAACTTTCTGACCAGCATTCCGATTTTAGGTTCTTCATCAATTTCACTCTCGGAATCATCAGTACATGTTTCTGATTCAGATTTCACTTTATGAGCTTGCGCCTTCAGAGATAGTCCTTTTCTTTTCCTATCATTTTTCTCAGCCTCATTCAACTTGTGCAACTCCATCTCATGCTCTCTAAGATATAGTTCATCCAATAATTGCATAAGTCTTAATGGATTATGAATTGATATCGTTTTGGTGACTAATTGGTTTTTTCTAGTCCACTTTGCTTGTTAAGCAAAGTAGTTCGTCTACTAAGTGCACTAGATTCAATCGATTAAGATTTTAGGTCATTTTGGTCTTTAATTGGTTTCTAAGCCAATTTAGTTCATCCAATTAGTATATAAGTTTCAATGGGATAAGATTTTGGTAATTTTAGTCTTCACTCTTCTTATTCGAGTCCATTTTGGTAATTTGTCAATGTTGTTCGTTTAATAAATTAAATAGTTTCAATGGATTAAGATTTTAAGTCATTTTTGTGTTTACTAGGTTTATTTTAATCCATTTTAGTTCTAACTCAATGCAGTATGCTAATAAGTGCATTAGTCTCATTTTAGTTATAACCCATTTGGTTTCTTCAACAATGTAGTTCCTCCGAAAATACATAATCCTCAATGAATTAAGATGTTAGTTCACTAAGGTCTATAATAGGTTTGTATTAATCCATTTTAATTCTTATGCAATTTAGTCTGCCCAATAAGTGTATAAGTCTCAATAAAATTCTAATTTTGGTTGTTTTCATCTCTAATAGGTTTATTCTAGTCCATTTGGTCTCTTAGGCAATGTTGTTTAGCACATAAGTGCATAAATCTCAATGGATTAAGAATATAGGTCATTTTGCTTTCTAATAGGTTTATTGTAATCCATTTTGTAACTTAGGCAATGTAGTTTGCCAATAAGTTCATAGGTCATAAGGGATTCATAATTTTAGTCATTTTAGTTTTT
The DNA here is from genome assembly GCA_037974835.1 of Cicer judaicum. NCBI lineage: Eukaryota > Viridiplantae > Streptophyta > Magnoliopsida > Fabales > Fabaceae > Cicer > Cicer judaicum. The sequence continues at coordinate 2,045,197 of JBBPBS010000417.1, forward strand.
ACTAGGTTTATTCTAATCCATTTTGTTTCTTAGCCAATTTGGTTCATCGAATTAGTGCATAAGTTTCAATGGGATAGTCTTCGTTCTTCTTATTGTAGGTAATTTTGGTTGTTAGATTAATAATAACCGATTTGGTTTTTTGGCAATATAGTTCTTTCGAAAAACACATAAGTCTCAATGGATTAAGATTTTAGTTCACTAAGGTCTATAATCGGTTTATACTAATCCATTTTAATTGTTATACAATGTAGTTTTTCCAATAAGTGCATAAGTCTCAATGGATTCAGAATTTAGTTTTTTTTTTTCAATAGGTTTATACTAATCCATTTTAATTCTTATGCAATGTAGTTAAACAATAAGTGCATAATTCTCAATGGATTATGAATATAGGTCATTTGCCTCTTTAATAGGTTTATTCTAACCCATTTTGTATCTTAGGCAATGTAGTTTGTCCAATAAGTTCATAAGTCTCAAGGGATTAAGAATTTTTTGGCCCTTTTTGTTTTTACTAGGTTTATTCTATTCCATTTTGTTTCTTATCCCATTTAGTTCTTCCAATTAGTGCATAAGTTTCAATGGGATAACATTTTGGTAATTTTAGTCTTCCCTCTTCTTATTCGAGTCTATTTTGGTAGTTTGTCAATGTAGTTCGTTTAATAAATTCAATAGTTTCAATGGATTCTGATTTTAAGACATTTTTGTCTTTTCTAGGTTTATTTTAATCCATTTTATTTCTAACTCAATGTAGTATGCTAATAAGTGCATTAGTCTCATTTTAGTTCTAAGTCAATGTAGTTCATCCAATAAGTGCATAAGTTTTAAGGGATTAAGCATTTAGATCATTATTGTCTTTACAAGGTTTAATCTAATCCTTTTTGTTTCTTAGGCAATGTAGTTCATCCAAAAACTGCATAAGTTTCAAGGGCTTAAGATTTCGGTAGTTTTAGTCTTCGCTCTTCTTATTCTAGGTTATTTTGATTGTTAGATTAAATGTAACCCATTTGGTTTCTTCGGTAATGTAGTTCCTCCGAAAAACACTAAAGTCTTAATGGATTAAGCTTTTAGTTCACTGAGGTCTATAATAGGTTTATACTAATCCATTTTAATTCTTATGCAATGTAGTTAAACAATAAGTGCATAATTCTCAATGGATTATGAATATAGGTCATTTGCCTCTTTAGTAGGTTTATTCTAATGCGTTTTGTATCTCAGGCAACGTAGTTTGTCCAATAAGTTCATAAGTCTCAAGTGATTAAGAAATTTTGTCATTTTTGTTTTTACTAGGTTTATTGTATTCCATTTTGTTGCTTATCCATTTTAGTTCATGCGATTAGTGCATAAGTTTCAGTGGGATAACATTTTGGTAATTTTAGTCTTCACTCTTCTTATTCGAGTCTATTTTGGTAGTGTGTCAATGTTGTTCATTTAATAAATTCAATAGTTTCAATGGATTAAAATTTTAAGACATTTTTGTCTTTACTAGGTTTATTTTAATCCATTTTAGTTCTAAGTCAATGTAGTATGCTAATAAGTGCATTAGTCTCATTTTAGTTCTAAGTCAATGTAGTTCGTCCAATAAGTGCATAAGTTTTGAGTGATTAAGCATTTAGGTCATTTTTGTCTTTACAAGGTTTAATCTAATCCTTTTTGTTTCTTAGGCAATGTAGTTCATCCAAAAAATGCAAAAGTTTCAATGGCTCAAGATTCCGGTACTTTTAGTCTTCGCCCTTCTTATTCTAGGTTATTTTGATTGTTAGATTAAATGTAACCCATTTGGTTTCTACGGCAATGTAGTTGCTCCGAAAAACACTAAAATCTCAATGGATTAAGATTTTAGTTCACTAAGGTCTATAATAGGTTTATACTAATCTATTTTAATTCTTATGCAATGTAGTTTAACAATAAGTTCATAATTCTCAATGGATTATGAATATAGGTCATTTTCCTCTTTAATAGGTTCATTCTAATCCATTTTGTTTCTTATACAATGTAGTTTTTCCAATAAGTTCATAAGTCTCAAGGGATGAAGAAATTTTTTCATTTTTGTTTTTACTAGGTTTATTCTAATCCATTTGTTTCTTAACCAATTTAGGTGATCCAGTTGGTGCCTAAGTTTCAATGGGATAAGAATTTTGTAATTTTAGTCTTCAGTCATCTTATTCGAGTCCATTTTGGTAGTTTTTCAATGTAGTTCATTTAATAAATTCAATAGTTTCAATGGATTAAGATTTTAAGTCATTTTTGTCTTTACTAGGTTTATTTTAATCCATTTTAGTTCTAACTCCATGTAGTATGCTAATAAGTGCATTTGTATTAATTTAGTTGTAAGTCAATGTAGTTCGTTCAATAAGTGCATAAGTATTGAGGGATTAAGTATTTAGGTCATTTTTGTCTTTATTAGGTTTAATCTAATCCTTTTTGTTTCTTAGGCAATGTAGTTTGTAACACCCCGTTTTTCAAAGCGAGGGTGTATTTTTTTTTTTTTTAGAAATTAAAATACAACAAAGAAATAAATAAGGTAAAACCTTTGGATAAATAAATAAGTCATTAAAATTTACAAGCAGCGGAAAAGTTTTTCAAAATATAAATCCAAAGCATGTCCTGATGTCAACAATAGTACAGGTACATCCTTTCAACTTAACATAAAGGTAGCCCAAAAGAAAGACATATGTGTCCTGTGTGACAACCTAGTCTGATCATTCTATACATACCAAAAAAAAACTATACGCCTTGAGTAATCTCCACGCGCCCCGTGAGATTCTCCTAACGTAGCTCCAATCAAGCACTCCCATCCACATTCCCGTCCGGAGGGTACGAACCGGTGGGATCAATCTGACTCTCATCTGAGGGCAAAGCCCAGATTTCCACAATAGTTGTAAAGGGTCACCAACCAAAATTAATAGTTAACACATAACATTTAAGTTTTTAAATGCACAAAATACCTTTTCAACTTAGCATGCACCTTAAAAGGATTTTCCATATGCTAAAAGTTCATACAATGCTTGCCAAATGTAAATGAAATCAAATAGAGTTCTCAATCCATCAAGTAATACACAACTGAACAAAACATTGATAAATTAATTGAGCAATTGATTATCTAACAAAATAAGAATTTCCACTAAAACAATCGATTGGGAAATCGATTAAGTGGATAATTGAGCCCCTGTATTAAAGCCAATTGATTTCCAAATCGATTTCCTGAAGGTTTTTAGTGAAGTTTGAATTCTAGGCTTAATTCAATCGATAGTTGATTGGGCAATTGATTGACAGCATTGCTGAGCCACTGACTTAATGCCAATCGATTGGGCAATCAACTGGGCAATCGATTGGGCAATCGATTGACAGCATTATTGAGCCACTGACTTAATGCCAATCAATTGGGCAATCGATTTCCCTGCATATTCTTCCAAAAATACATAAACTAACTCGATCACATTCATACACAAATCCACATCTTAACACATAACACTGATAACACAATCGCTACAACAACATGAGTTTCGAAATAATATTGCAACCAAACATGCTATCACCAAATTCCAAAACATAACACTTAACAATTTAAACACAATTACCATGACAACTCGAGTTTCAAACTCTCAGTCATACACTTGAATCAAAACACGACTCGTGTGCCAAGCACCCTAATGCAATGCGTATATGCCAAACTGCATGGACTCGGAATTCCAAACCAAAACCCTCCTCGAAAGGCCATAAATCATAATTGTACCGCCTATCGCAGGCCAAAGTACCAATCACCGAGGTGCCACCTATCACGGGTTAGCACGATCTACTAAAAAACGTAAATCATAAACGTACCATCTATCACGGATCAGTACTGTTTACGGAGGTGCCACCTATCACGGGTCAGCATGATTTACTAAAAGAAAAAGCGTATGTCGTAAATGTACCGCATATCACAGGCCAAAGTATTATTTACCGAGGTGCCACCTATCACGGATCAGCACAACATACCAAAAAGTAAATCGTAAACGTACCACCTATCACGGGTCAGTACTGTTTACCGAGGTGCCACCTATCACGGGTCAGCACAATTTACCAGAATGAAATGCATGAACATACACTTACTCCATCCACAAGAATCGTTAAGTAAATGCAGATATTAAAAGATTCCCCATTTTTAATACTCATTTAACTTAAATGAATTTCACGCCAAACATTAAGCAAATAGACATATTAAGAGATTCCCCATTCTCAATATTCTTTTAACTTAAACAATTTTCAAAACAACCTTAAGTAACCAAGACATTAAGAGATTCCCCATTCTTAACACCCAGTTAACTTAAACGATTTTCAAAACAAACATTAAGTAACCAAGGCATTAAGAGATTCCCCATTCTTAATGCCCAGTTAACTTAAACGATTTCCAAAACGAACATTAAGTAAACAAGAAATTAAGAGATTCCCCATTCTTAATTCTCATTTGACTTAAACGATTTTCCAAAACATTAGTAAACGGAGATATTAAGAGATTCTCCATTCTTAATACTCTTTTAACTCAAAACAGTTTTCACAAACACACATTAAGTAAACAATACATTAAGAGATTCCCCATTCTTAATACTCATTTAACTTAATGGTTTTCAAATTCCACGCAAAACAACTCAAACATATTATCAATCCACATCAAAACACATCAATTCATTTTTCCACAAAATCCAACCATAGACATATCAAATTCCATCAGTATCAATTAAGAACACGTCAAAAACAACGAACACATATCAACACAATCCACCATTCAAACACACAAGTTTCATTTACTCAAAATCATACATAAATGAGTTTTAAATTCATTTTCCACGATTTATTCATCAAGATAACCAAAACGTAACTCTAAGGTTTTACCCTAATAGCCTTACATACATTTTCCCCAAATCAATACTCCAACCCTAACAAAATTCTTCTCCACACAACCACATATTAGGCCCTAAATGCAAACTAAAAGTTTGGAAGGAGCCCTTACCTTAATGTTAGCTTTAACGTCGATTTACGGCACCACAATCAAATCTGGTAAAAACATTGCTCGCGACGTCGCTTCCAAAGTTAGCTCACTAGCACCGTAGTGTAGTGCCAAGAAACTTTACCTTCTATCCCTTCGCGAAGCGAAGCATGGATCCAGAAGAAACGTCGAGATTTGTGCTTGGCGGTTTTGAAATCCCTAAACCGTTTTCCTTCATTTTCAAATCAAAGAGGAAGAGTGAAGTTGAGAAATCCTTGTCCTATCACCCACTATCAATTTCGAACTCAAGGAAACAAGGAAGAACGAAAATGGATGAAGATGGAGGAAGGAAGAAAAACGCACGCGAGGCAGGGGAGGAAGAAGATGCAATTTTCTGTTTTCTCTCCTTCTCTTTTCCTTTCTTCCTTTTTCTTTCCTTTCTATTTTCTTTTCTTTCCATTTCCTTCCTTTCCTTTTCTTTATATATATATATATATATATGTATATATATATATATATATTTATAATAATTAACAAATATCCCCAAATCTTTAGATATTTATTAAATTACCCTTTTACCCATAACGCATTAAAACTCTTCACAAAAGATTCACCGCAGTTAATTTAATTTATTTATCGACGAGTAATTCTAATCAGGCATCAAAATATCTCTTTGGTCATATAAACTCCAAAATATTAATAACTTGGCTAAAAAGCCCCTGATTTCAATACCAAAATCCATTAAAATACATACGGTATAATTTAAAATTACAGGTCTTACATAGTTCATCCAATAAATTCATAAGTTTTATTGTTTTAAGATTTCGATAATTTTAGTCTTCGCTCTTCATATTCTAGTTTATTTTGGTTGTTAGTCAGTGTAGTTCGTCTAATAAATGCAATAGTATCAATGGATTTAGATTTTATCATTTTATTCTATACTAGGTTTATTTTAGTCCATTTTAGTTCAATCTCAATGTAGTTCGTCTAATAAGTACATTTGCCCCATTAGATTAAGATGATAAACAATTGGTGTGTAATAGGACCAATAAATGCATAAGTCTCAACATATTTACATTTTAGGTCATTTTTCTTTTTACAAGGCATATTCTAGTCCATTTTTGTTATTGAACAATGTAGTTCGTTTTATTAGTGCACTATTTTCATTGAATTATGCTTTCAAGCCATTCTGGTTTTTAATTGGTTTATACTAACCCATTTTGATACCTATGCAATATAGTTCTTGCCACAAGTGCATATGTCTCAATGAATTATGATTTTAGGACATTTTTGTGGAAACAGGTGTATTCTATATTCATCTTCATTCTTGGGTAAACTAGTTTGTCCAATAAATGCATAAGTCATAATGGATTAAGATTTTAGGTTATTTTATTCTTTAATAGGTTTATTCTAATCCATGTGGCTTATTAGGCGATATAGATTGTCTAATAAGTGTATAATTCTCAATGGATTAAGAATTTAGGTCATTTTAGTCTTTAATAGGTTTATTCTCATCCATTTAGTTTCTTAAGAAATGTAGTGCGTCCAATAATTGTATAAGACTCAAATGATTCAAAATTGAAGTTATTTTGGTCTTTAATCAGTTTATTCTAATCCATTTTTCTTCTTCTACAATGTAGTTTATCCAAAGTAATGGAATAAGAATTGATGTCATTTTGGACGTTAATTGGTTTATTCTAGTCCATTTTTGTTGTTAGCCAACGAAATTCGTCCAATAAGTTTATATGTTTCGATCGATTAGGATTTTTGTTATTTTATTATTCACTCATCTTATTCTAGTCCATTTTTGCTGATAGTCAATATAGTTCATCTATAAGTGCAATAGTTTCAATGGTTTTAGATTCTAAGTTACTATGGTCTTTACTAGGTTTATTCTATTCCAGCTTTGTTTTACTCAATGTACTTCGTCTAATAAGTGCTTTGGTCTCATTGGTGTAAAATATTTTTCATTTTGCTCTTTAATGGGTTTACTGTAATCCATTGTTGTTCTTAGGAAATGTAATTCGTCCAATAAGTGCATAAGTTTCAACAGATGCATATCTGAGGTCATTTTGGTATTTACTAGGTTTATTCTTGTCCATATTTATTCTTAGTCAATGTAGTTTGTCTAATAAGTGCGCTAGTTTCAATGGATTAAGATTTTAAATCACTTTGGTCTTTAATTGGTTTATTGTAATATTTTAATTCCTATGCATTGTAGTTCCACCAATAAGTGCATAAGTCTTAATGAATTATGTTTTATGTCATTTTCGTCTTTAATAGTATTATTATATTTCATTTTCATTCTTATGCAATGTAGTTTGTTCAGTAAGTGCAAAAGTCTTAATTGATTAAGAATGTAGGTTATTTTCGTCTTTAATAGATTTATTCCAATCTATTTCGGTTCTTCGGCAATGTAGTTCCTCGAATAAGTACATAAGTCTCAAGGGATTAATAATTTAGGTCATTTTTTCTTTACTAGGTTTTTTCTTATCATTTTATTACTTCTAACACAATTTAGTTCATCCAATTAGTGCATAAGTTTCAATGGATTAAGATTATGGTAATTTTAGTCTTCAATCGGGTTATTCTTGTCCATTTTGATTGTTAGTCAATGTAGTTCCTCCAATAAATGTCATAGATTCAATAGATTTTGATTTTATGTCGTTTTAGTGTTTACTAGGTTTATTGTAATCCTTTTTTTGTAGGCAATGTAAATATCCTAATAAGTGCATAAGTCTAAATGGATTAATATTTTAGGTAATTTTTGTCTTCAATTGAGTTATTCAAGTCCATTTTGGTTGTTAGTCAATGTAGTTCGTCTAATAAATCAATAGTTTCAATAGATTAAGATTTCATGTCATTTTGGTCTTTATAGGTTTTGTAAGACCCTTATTTGTTTCGTTATTATTGGTAATGTGTGAATGGTATTTTTAATTTTATTTGTTATATTTTCTAATGTGGTTGTTATTGTTATTATGTTTTTTTATTCAATTGTTATTTTTGAGAAGTATATATTTGTATGACATGATGTATTTAATTTGAGTGAATATTTTGCTAAGTATTTGAAAAATGCATGCTTATAGTAATAATGATCATAGCATTTGGGCACATGTTTCTAGCTTTTTACTTTGGTATTTTAAAAGTTCTTTATAGCTTAGAATAATTTTTCAGCTTGTTTCTAAACTTTAGGTCGAATTTTAATTGTAATTTTATTATTTGTATTTTGACCCTTGTTCACTCTATATAGGCCATAACTTGAGTTTTAGATATCGAGAGTAGCCATAGGAAAGCTAAAATTCGGAGCTACAACTTTTGTATTGAAATAAAAGCCCAATGTCGAACCTTACTGGGCCTAAATTGCAGATTTCGTAAACTAAAATTTTGTAATAGTTTTATATAATGAGTCACTTGTTTTTAAAGCCCAAAATTGAGTACTATAGATTGTGATTTTTGTTCTTGTCTTAGACATTGTATTTTCAGATTCAGATTCAGAGCAGATATAAACACCTTTTGTTTTTATTTCCAGGAAAACTAATTTCATAAGATTAATTCACGAGTTCAGAGTTTCATCAACACCTTGAGATTCAGGTTACACTGTTAATTTCGCTTCATGATTTTATTTCTGCTTATTTTATTATAGTGATATTTTGATTGCTTAAATTGAATTTCAATAGGATCGATTAAATTCATTTTACATAATTTGGTTTCGATTTCTAATTTAATTGAATTATAATTTTGCGATGCTTGAACGTTAATTGTAATATATTGATGATTGTGATGCTTAATCCAATAAAGGATACTGAATTCACATAGGGTTGACTATGCATGTTTGATCAATTCTATAGTCAAATTGGACTAGAATCACGAATTGAAAGATACTTTTATTTTATTTTTATAAATTCTAATGTGGTTGTTATTATTATTTTATTTTTTATTGAATTCTTATTTTTGAAAAGTATATATTTGTATGACATGATGTATTTAATTTGAGTGAATATTTTACTAAGTATTTGAAAAATAAATGCTTATAATAATAACAATAGTAATAGAAAAGAAAGAAGACGTTTAAAACAAAATTACATTAATTTTGAGATAGAATATTTAGTGTCTTAATGGGATTAGGTTGAAAGCAACATGTTCCCTAACTCTAGTGATAGAAAAAAAAAACGGCGCCTCTTACTCTCAATTTGAATACTCATAACAACCTCTCCGCTAGAAAGAAAGAACATTAAAAGGTTAGCGAGCGAAAAAGAAAAATTCGAAGAAAACAGATAAAGGAGTTAGTGAATCATCACCTCAAGTAACAACTCTTTATTGATAATCATATTAACTTGTCTAACCATTTTTTATTGTTTGTAGAATAAAATTCCTTCTTGATCTTTTGAAAAAAAAAATTGATTTTTATGGTAAAGTTGTTATTGTTGTTATTAGTAAAAAAAACAACTGATTTTCATAAATGACTTTACGATGATGTATAATTTTAAAAATAGTGTTTGATGTTATTATTACTATTGTGTAGGAAAATCCTTTTTAGTTTTAAAGTAAAATTGAGATTTGCAGTTTATTTTCATAGAAGTGATTTTGATTTTCTTATGATATTGATATAAAAAGCAATTTTGATTAAAGAAAATGTTTATCTATGTCAGAAATTAATTTCCATCTGATAAAAGGCGTTATAAGATCAGATCGTGTTTTAATCAATAGAAGTAGTTATTGGCTAAAAGCTCAATTTTTATTTGGTTAAAATTTTATATTGTTATAGTTTTAGTGTTGAAGAAATTTTTAGAAACTTTTTTGATGTTTAGAATAACAAGGTTTCTAGAAATAATAAATGGATTGAAAATTGTTGTTATAATTTTTTTTTAATATTAAAGTTGTGATTTTTATGAGACAATTGTGTTGATTTATAAAATAAAAATAACTTGATGATAGAGTTGTTAATTTGAGTTGAAGTGTCGTTACATTTTATTATTAAATTTTTTGGAAGTGAACTAAGGAAATCTTAGTGATCTTTGATGTTTCATATATTAGAATTTTGGTCTAAAATAAATATTTGAAAAATGACATCTTCTCTTATTATATTGAATTTGCATTGAGGTACTTGTGTTGTAAGACGCTTAATTTTAAATTCTAAATTATACAATTTTATGGTATTTTGTGTTGAATTTGTTAGCCTTTTAGCCCAGTTTTTGGTATTTAGTGAGTTAAAGGCCAAAAATAAATTTTTGGAAAATGTATTAAAATTATTTGTCGAAGACTAATTTATTTACGTTACGAAGAATTTAATACCAGACAGTTTTGTTAAAAATATCTCTTGTTGTTGAAAATTTTATCTGTCAATTGAGTTGCGACGAGAGTAGATATTTTTATCAAAATAAATTTAGATGTGACTAAGGTGATGTGTGTAAGAGTTGTTGAATATTTGTTTCGTTTGGTTTTAAGTATAACATATATATATATATATATATGAACATATATATATATATATGTATATATATATATATATATATATAAATATATATAAATATATATAAATATATATATATATATATAATATTACTTATAAACACACACACATATATATGTTAGGAAAAAGAAGCAAAGAAACAGAGGAAAGCCCCAAAAACGTTCCTGCCTTGCGGATTCATCTCCCTGGTGAGGAAAGCCCCAAAACATATCCTTCTCTTTTTTTTCTTTTGCTTTCTTTTGTTTCAAAAAAAGAAAATCAAGGCTTGGTGGGTGAGAAAGCAAAAAATTTCTCAGCTCTATTCTTCATCTTTGATTCGAAAACGAAGAAAAACGATAATAGGGGTTTTCAAAACCATCAATCGAAAACCTCCACATTACTTAGCTTTATTTCACAGCTTTATTTCGGAAAGAGATAGAAAGGAAAGTTGCTTGTAACACCCTAATTTTAAATCCTAAATTATACAATTTTAAGGTATATTGTGTTGAATTTCTTAGGCTGTTAGCCCAATTTTTGGTATTTAGTGAGGAAATTGGATAAAAATTATTTGTCGGAGTATAATTTATTTACGTTACAAAGAATTTAATATCAGGTAATTTTGTTAAACATATCTCCCCTTGCTGAACATTTTATCTGTCAATTGAGTTGCGACGAGAGTAGATATTTTTATCAAAATGGTTTGAGAAGTGATGGGAGGCGATGTGGAAGTGAGAATTTTTATAAATATCTTGATATTTAGATATTTTGTGGGTTTAGTTTAATTGTAATATATATATATATATGTATATATATATATATATATGTGTATATATATATGTATATATATATATATATATGTTGAAAAGGAAAAAGGAAAGAAAAGGAAAAGAAACAAAACAGAAGAAAAGAAAAGGAAAGAAAACGTTTTCCTCTCCCTGCCTCGCGAAATCTCATTCTTCCTCCTCGTTACTTCTTCTTCTTTTGCTTTCTTTTGCTTCAAGAAAAGGAACCCCAAGGCTTGGTGGGTGAGAAGACAAAGATTTCTCCATTTCATTTTTCCTCTTTGATTCGAAAACGAAGAAAAACGATGTTAGGGGTTTTCAAACTGTCAAATAGAAACCCCCACTTTTGTTCTAGATCTAAGATTTGTTTCGAGAAGAGATACAAGGGAAAGTTTCTCCCCTCCATGCTACGGTGCTAGTAAACTAACTTTTGAAGCAATGTCGCAAGCGGAGATTTTCATGGAATTAATCACGGTGCTGTAAATCGTATTTAGAGCTATCGTTAAGGTAAGGGCTCCTTCCAAACTTTTAGTTTGCTTTTAGGGACTTATTTTTGGTTGTGTGGAAAATAAATTTGTGGGGTTTGAAGTGTAGATTTGGGGAAAATGAATTGAATGCTTCTATGGGTGAAAGTTTGGAGTTGGGTTTTTGGTGAAATTGATGAGTGTTTCATGGAAAAGGAATTTGATTCATTGATGTGTGTTTTTGAGGAAAATAATTTTGTTGTGTTTGAGTTGTGGTTTGTGAAAATTAGTTTGGCATATGTTACATTTGAGTTTTGTGGAAACTTGTGGTGATTGATGATTGAACTTGGTGTGGATTTTTTGGTTTTTGAATTGATCGAATTTAATGTAAATTCTAGATTAAATATGATGTGTGTGGTGGAAAATAAATGTTTGAGTATGCTCTGTGTGAAATTTGAAAATCGTTAGAGTTAAATAAGTATTAAAAATGGGGAATCTTTTAATATCTGCATTTACTCAATAATTGTCGTGAAAATCATTAGACTTAAATGAGTATTAAAAATGGGGAATATTGTACATGGCGACTGGATGAGCCATGGTGATAGTGGTTACCGTGATGGGCCACGAGATAATGCCATGTGATTTTTTGGTTCATCTTATCGTTATAGGGATTATCACGTCGTGCTGATCTGTGAGAGATTGCACTCTAGAACGTGTTGATCTGTGAGCGATTGCACTCTAGAAAATAGTGTAAAGCCTGTGATAGGTGACACTTTAGTAAATCGTGTGGGCCTGTGATGGGTGGCACCTTGATAATTAGTATAAGGCTTGTGATAGGCGATACAATTATGATTTACGCCCGTTCGAGGAGGGTTTTGATTGGAATTCCGAGTCCATGCATTTTGGCATATAGGCATTGCATTAGGGTGCTTGGCAAACGAGTCGTGTTTGATTCAAGATTATGATTAAGTGTTTGAACTCAAGTTGTCATGGTGATTGTCTTATAATTGCCAAGTGTGAATGTTTTGGATTTGTGTGTACGTGTGATTGATTGCAAAACCATTTCGAAACTCAAGTTGTCATGGTGATTGTACTATAATTGCTAAGTGTGAATGTTTTGGAATTGTGTGTCAGTATGATTGATTGAAAAACCTTTTTGAAACTCAAGTCGTCATGGTGATTGTGCTATAATTCCTAAGTGTGATTGTTTGGTTTTCTTTGTAAGTGTTTATTGATTTCGAAACCTTTTTCAAAAGCTGAATTTTGTTGTTTTTCTGTTGTTGTTTGCTGTGTATTCGAATAGAGAAGGTTGTATTTGAATACAGTAATGCTATTTTTGCTGCTGCCTTATGTGTAGTCGAATACAGAAGGCTGTATTCGAATAGAGACATGTTATTTTTGCTATTGCCTTATGTGTAGTCGAATAGAGAAGGTTGTATTCGAATAGAGACATTTTGTTTTTGCTACTGACTTAAGAAACAGCCTTGTATTCGAATACAGAGATGTTGTATTCGAATACAAAAACGCAATTTTGTTAAAAACTTCATTTTTTAACTCTGTTTATGCATGTCTAGAATATGGAAACCCTTTCAAGGTGCATGCTAAGTTGAAAGGTTATTTTGTGCATTTAAAAATGTAAATGTTATGTGTTAATTGTTAATTTTGGTTGGTGACCCTTTACAACTATTGTGAAAATCTGGGCTTTGCCCTTAGATGAGAACCAAGATCTTCCCATCGGTTAGTACCTTGTGGATGCGAATGTAGTTGCACACACCTGACTAGAGTTGTGTCAAGAGGATCTTGCGGAGTGCATGAAGATCATCCGGGAAGTATAGTTTTGGTTGAATGAATAGATTAGGTTAACGTATAGGGACTAGATGTCTTTCTTTTGGGGTTGTGTTTATTTTAATTAGGAAGACAGTACCTATACCAATATTATTAGCTTGACATTTTATTTTGATGGGTTCCACGTACCACTTTTGATGTGATATGGGGAGTGAAAATTCTTGGGGCTGTGCTTTTTAACAGGTGTTTGCCGAGAATACCCCAAGGGTATGAGCTATGTCTAATAGGCCTCATAGCCCCAGTGTATTTTGATGTTTGAATACTTTGGATTTTGATTTCAAAAACTATTCCGCTGCTTCTAAATATTTATTGAAATCACTATAATGAAGATGTATCAAGGTTCGAGGTAGAAATTTAAGGTTTGTATAAATGGAAAAGTAATGGAGTGAATATAATGTGTTTGACATGTCGTAATGAAAATATAATCATCAAGCTACAAATAAAGGGTGCAGCAAAATTGAGATGTATCATAATAAATGTTGGCAGTAGATGTAGTAAGATTATTTCCGAGATTGAGTAGAATTGAGAAGTATGTAAGAAATTGTTTAGTGAAGCGTGATTTTGAGGTGTTAGGCATGAGACAAATGTAGACCTTGATCTATGAATTAAATTCATGTTGGATTTTGTTGGAAATGTGACTATTGAAATGAAATACTAAACTGAAAGGAACTTTGTGTGTCTTAAATAGTATAGTCTTTGACATGATTTCGAAAATATTTGAGGAAGCATGGATCACCAAGCAGTTGTGGGGATAGAATTGTAAAAGTTATAATTGAAATAACATACTGGTAAGAACACTATGGTTTGACGTGGTTGTACGACTAAAGAAAAATCGAGGATTTGTGGACAATGGAGAAATTTAGGAGTTCTCGGCTATAGTTATTGTTTTTGTGCTCAGTGTGTTGGTGTCATACTTAGTGTTTTTGTTTGGTACCAAAGGGATGTTCCGTACCAAGTGGATGTAAATGAGGCTATGTGATGTAGTTATGGGCAATTGTATTTCATTGACAGGATCAAAGTTATAGGGTAATACAGGAAACTCAGAGGACCTTGAGAAGATTGTTTGACCATTTGTGCATCGGGATAACCTCAAGTGTAAGTTGCAAGGAACGCTATTACAGTTCAGTTAAGATAGTCTAAGCCACCATCATGGTTGTTGGCTACTTATTGATAAATTGAGGAACTGATCAGCCTTAATCTCTTGTTGATAGTAGACAAAATAATGTTGAATTGAATGGATGAACCTTACCGACTAAGCTAGTGTCTAGAGTTATTAAGCACCCTATGAAAAGGGGTAGGTAACACTTTCTTTGAGTAGGCCAAGTGAAACAAGTAGTTACTTATATGTTGAATTTGAGTACAAACCTATGTGATGTAGTTATGGGCAATTGTATTTCATTGACAGGATCAAAGTTATAGGGTAATACAGGAAACTCAGAGGACCTTGAGAAGATTGTTTGACCATTTGTGCATCGGGATAACCTCAAGTGTAAGTTGCAAGGAACACTATTACAGTTCAGTTAAGATAGTCTAAGCCACCATCATGGTTGTTGGCTACTTATTGATAAATTGAGGAACTGATCAACCTTAATCTCTTGTTGATAGTAGACAAAATAATGTTGAATTGAATGGATGAACCTTACCGACTAAGCTAGTGTCTAGAGTTATTAAGCACCCTATGAAAAGGGGTAGGTAACACTTTCTTTGAGTAGGCCGAGTGAAACAAGTAGTTACTTATATGTTGAATTTGAGTACAAACCTAGTTTGGATTGTTACTTGTTGTAACGCCCCGATTTTTAATAGCGAGAGTGTATTTTTTTTTAACACAGAAATAAAACAAAGAAATAAATCAGGAAACATTGTTGGATAAATATTTAAGTCATAACACAACGACGAATAAGTCAACATAATTTACAAGCAGCGGAATAGTTTTTGAAATACGAATTCAAAGTATTTACACATCAAAAATTGGTTCATGGAACCCATCAATAATAAAATGACAAGCTGAAAATATTTATATAGGTACAATCTTCCAAATTAAAATAAACACATCCCAGAAGAAAGACCAAATTTCCACAATAGTTGTAAAGGGTCACCAACCAAAATTAACAATTAAGACATAGCATTTAAGTTTTTAAATGCACAAAATAACCTTTCAACTTAGCGTGCACCTTCAAAGGGTTTCCTATGCCAAACATGCATAAACAAAGTTGAAAAATGAAGTTTTTAACAAAACTGCATTGTTGTATTTGAAAACAACATCTCTATATTCGAATACAAGGCTGTTTCAGCAGTCAGCAGCAAAAACAACATGTCTGTATTTGAATACAGCCTTTTGTATTCGACTACAAAGTTAGTCAGTAACAAAACAACATGTCTGTATTTGAATACAGCCTTCTGTATTCGACTGCACGGTAAGTCAATGGCAAAAACAACATGTATGTATTCAAATACAACCTTATGTATTCGAACACACATCAGATAGGAGCAGAAAAACAACAAAATTTAGCAAAATTCAGCTTTTTAAAGGGTTTCAAAATCAATCAACATTTACACACAAATTCTAACAATCACACTTAGCAATTGTAGCGCAATCACCACGACAACTTGAGTTTCGAAATGGTTTTACAATCAATCAAAATTACACACAATTTCAAAACATTCACACTTAGCAATTATAGCACAATCACTACGACAATTTGAGTTTTGAAATGGTTTTGCAATCAATCATAATCTTGAATCAAACACGACTCGCGTGCCAAGCACCCTAATGCAATGCGTATATGCCAAAATGCATGGACTCAGAATTCCAAACCAAAACCTTGATCGAAGGGACGTAAATCATAATTGTACCGCCTATCAGAGGCCAAAGTACTAAATTACCGAGGTGCTACCTATCACGGGTCAACACGATTTACTAAACACGTGTAGTCTATCAGAGACCTTACACGATGCGACAATCCCCACAAGGATAAGATGAACGAGCAAATCCCATGGAATCATCTCATGGCCCATCTGGTCACCACTAACACCATGGCCCATCTTGTCGCCATGTACTATGAAATGCATGAGCATACTCTGACTCTATCCACGACAATCGTTAATTACATGCAAATATTAAAAGATTCCCCTTTTTTAATACCCGTTTAACTCTATCAATTTGGACGACAATTATTAAGTTAATGCAGATATTAAAAGATTCCCCATTTTTAATAACTATTTAACTCTAATAATTCAGACGACAATTATTAAGTAAATGCAGATATTAAAAGATTCTACATTTTTAATACCCATTTAACTCTAACAATTCGGACGACAATCTTTAAGTAAATGCAGATATTAAAAGATTCCGCATTTTTAATACCCATTTAACTCTAACAATTCGGACAACAATCTTTAAGTAAATGCAGATATTAAAAGATTCCCCATTTTGAATACCCATTTAACTCTAACAATTCGGACAACAATCATTAAGTAAATGCAGATGTTAAAAGATTTCTCATTTTTAATACCCATTTAACTCTAACAATTCGGACAACAATCATTAAGTAAATTCAGATATTAAAAGATTCCCCATTTTTAATACCCATTTAACTCTAACAATTCGGACAACAATCATTAAGTAAATTCAGATATTAAAAGATTCCTAAACCACTTTTTGTTAAAAATATCTACTCTCGTCGCTTCTCAATTGACATATTGAAATTTTCAGCAACCTGAGATATTTTTAACCTAAGAAATTCCACACAAAATACCCTAAAATTGTATAATTTAGGATTTAAAAACTATGGGTCTTAAACTTGTACTTTAAGTTTCAAGGACAAAACATCTTTTTGGAGGATAGTAATGTAAGACCCTTAATTTTAAATCTTAAATTATACAATTTTAAGGTATATTGTGTTGAATTTCTTAGGTTGTTAGCCCAGTTTTTGGTATTTAGTGAGATAAATGCCAAAAATATATTTTTGGAAATTGGATTACAATTATTTGTGGGTGAATAGTTTATTTACGTTACAAATAATTTCATATAGGAAATTTTGTTAAAAATATCTCTCGTTGCTGAAAATTTTATCTGTCAATTAAGTTGTGACGAGAGTAGCTATTTTTATCAAAATGGTTTGAGTAGTGACGCGAGGCGATGTGGAGGTGAGGATTTTTATAAATATCTAAAATATCTTGATATTTAGATATTTATGTGTGTGTGTGTGTTGGAAAGGAAAAAGGAAGGAAAAGGAAAAAAGGAAAGAAAAGGAAAAGAAAAAAAAGAGAAGAAAAGAAAAGGAAAGAAAACGTTTTCCTCTTCTTGCCTCGCGAAATCTCATTCTTCCTCTTTGTTACCTCTTCTTCTTTTGTTTCAAGAAAATGAACCCCAAGGCTTCGTGGGTGAGAAGACAAGGATTTCTCAACTTCATTCTTCTTCTTTGATTCAAAAATGAAGAAAAACAGTGTTAGGGGTTTTCAAACCGTCAAACACAAACCCTCACTTTTCTCTAGATCTAAGCTTCGTTTCGAGAAGAGATAAAAGGGAAATTTGCTCACCTCCACGCTATGGTGCTAGTGAACTAACTTTCGAAGCGACGTCGCGAGTAGAGATTTTATCGAAATTAATCGCGGTGCCGTAAATCGATGTTAGAGCTATCACTAAGGTAAGGGCTCCTTCCAAACTTTTAGTTTGCATTTAGGGACTTATTTGTGGTTGTGTGGAAAATAAATTTGTTGGGTTTGAAGCGTAGATTTGGGGAAAATGAATTTAATGCTTTTATGGATGAAGGTTTGAAGTTGGGTTTTTGGTGAAATTGATGAGTGTTTCATGGAAAAGGAATTTGATTCATTGATGTGTGCTGTTGAGGGTTTTGATTGGTGATACAATTATGATTTACGCCCCTCCAAAGAGGGTTTTGATTGGAAATCCATGTCCATGCATTTTGGCATATACATATTGCATTAGGGTGCTTGACACACGAGTCGTGTTTCATTCAAGATTATGATTGAGTGTAGCTCACTAGCACCGCAGCGTGGCAATGAGAAACTTTCTCTTCTGTCACTTCTCAAATGGAAGCTTAGATCTAGAAAATAAATGGGAGTTTGTGTTTTATGGTTTTGGTTTTTTGTTTTGGAAAACAAAAGAAAGAATGAGAAGAAGATCATGAGGCCTGGTTCTGTTACTCTCTGTTTCTCGCCTTGTCTTCCTTTCACTTATATATATATATATAATAACAATAATAATAATAATAATAATAATAATGTAGACACATATCTAGATATTTTTATAAAAATCATCATTACGTCTGTCACCTCACATCACGTCACAAACTACTTTTTCAAAAAAATATCTACTCTCGCCGCAATTTAATGGGCAGATGAATGTTTTTGAAAAATGCTACATCTTAGAAATTTTTTTCTTCGACCAAAGATTCACTGTAATTAAATAAAATTATTCATCAACGAATAATTTTAATTGGGTCTCTAAAAAGATATTTTTTGCATTTAACTTACAAAATACCATAAAATTGGTTAAAAAGCCTTAGAAATTTAGTACAAAATTTCTCCAAAATACATAAATTACAATTTAAAATTAAGGGTCTTACATTACTACCCTTCGAAAAGTAGTTTCTTCCTCGAAACTTAAAGTATGAGTAACAATCCACACTAGGTTTGTACTCAAATTCAACTGGTAAGTCATAACTTGTTTCTCCCGGGCCACTGGAAGAAAGTGTTGCTTGTAACACCCTAAATTTGATAATAAACTATTTTATTAATTAAATAGGATTTTAAATAATTAATTTGATGTTAAAATTATTTTAGAATATATGTTGATAAATTTTGTGAGTAATTTTTGTTATAGGAATGTTTTCTATGCGGTGTTAGTTTGACTGATATTATATTTAATGAGTAATATAAATAATAAATATTTTATTTTATTATTTTATATATTTTTCTAAAAATAATAGTATTTTAGTGTAATATTTTAAAGAACAAGATTTTATATGATTTTAAGTGTATATGTGAGTTGGTAATTAATATGATATTTTCTTATATGTTTGACTAATGTTAAGTGTGTACATATTTATATTTTAATTATTTCTAAACATATCTTATTTTAATTGTTTATTTTATAAATAATTATCTTGATATCGTAGTGATATTGTGTTTGATTTACTTTATTTTTATATACTTGCTATGACATTGTGATTTTATATATATTTAGTAAGATTTAGTAATTAATATAAAGTGTGATATTATATTTATTTATTTAATAATTTCGACTATTCTCTAATGATAGTTATATTATTCTCTAATGATGGTTATATTATTAATTATTTTTATTTATAAATTATTAGTTTTGAAAGAGTAATTATACTTTATTAATGAAATTGTGTTTTAAAAAAATAAATAAAATAAAATTCGTAAAACCTTAAAAGAGACCAACGGTTTTGATTCATATATGAATCCTAATTGTTAATAAAATAAAACAAACAAAAAAGGGAAGGGAGTTGGAAGAGCAGTCGTAAAACAAAAGAGAAAACACAACAATAACCCTATCGTTTGACACCGGTGATCGATAACTATTCCAGAAAACTTTCTCCACTTTCGTCCAAATTTGAGTATGTTATTTCATTCATTTAACTCATCAATTAAACATAATTTTCCAGATTATTTACAACCTCAATTTCTCTCTAAAATACCTGACTTCTCCGTTTGTAGAATTTGTTATTTTGCATCGTTCTCCTTCACCGTAAGTCCGATTTGAGTGAAACCAACGCCAAAATGACCGTATGAAAAGTGGCTATGTTATCCACTTATTGGGTTTCTGATTTATGGTAATTTTCCTTGACCGAATTTCGTTTTTAGAGTTTCTTCTCATAATTTATTTTTAGCGTTTACCCATAAACTGTCGAGTTAGATCGATTAAAGGACAAAGAGTCAATGAACAAATGTTGGTTTCTCGTGGAATTGTATTCGTGTGTGAATGCGTCAAAATAAGGTAAGGGGTGAGAGAGCGTTTGAATTCATGAGTATAATATATTGTGAGATGAACGGGAAACTGTATTTCCCAACGATTCATTCGGGGCTTGCTACGTACGGCAGTAGCCCTTTGAGAGATTAATTGATTAATTTGAAATATGAGAATTGTGAGATTAAAATGTGAAATAGAAATTTTTATAAGGTGTTGATTGATTTAATTTTCGATACTTGTGTGGTAGTTGATATTTGTTATGATTGTGATGTTTGGTTGTTGAATGAAATTATGTGTACATGTTTGATTAGATGAAATTATGTGATGTGATAATAAAATATGGATACATGGTTTGATATATGCTTACGTGATGATAATGATGATTTTTGATTGATGATATTGATGTTATAAAATTGTGATGAGTTTATACGATGATCATGATTATTTATGATTAATGATATTATAAAATTGTGATGAAAATATTGAAGTACCCCATACTTGATGAGATAGTGATGATTCTTAAATATGGTGCTCTTAATGGAGTAGTCTAAGCAAACGGGTGGAGAAAACAAATATTGTGAATTTGTGAAGTGGAGATTATTTTGTCATCATATAGGTAGGGCTTGACAAGCCTAGTGATTCTGGGGAAGTACAATTAAATGATCCTGATCATGGCGGTCTGCTGTCGAGCCTTAAGGAAAGACTGTTAGACCTTGGAGGTATTCCGATGGGGAATTCCTAGGAGACTTGGAGTTAGCACTCCAAATGTCGGGAGCTACCATGCAACAAACGTTTACCTCGACTGTCGCGTATATGTGTCTCGGGTTGAGTTGAGGGGATCTATGAGAACAGGGCCAATTTGAATTGTCCGTCCACCAAGATGGTGGCATAGTATCATGGCCTCCTAACCAAGTACTTCAGAGTTAGAATGGTACCACATTGTGAAGTAGAGTCTAAGCTCATGCATAGCATTGCATTTCCTTGTGATTGTTTTGTTGTGATTGTTGTGTTTTCAAAGGTAATATTAATTAAATGATTTGATGCATATTATAATGAGATGATTAATTTACTTGAGTGACTTTAATGTTATAGTATGATACTATTTAATTAAATATTTTGATATATCGTAAAGTGATTATGATACGGTTCTATTGTGATTGTTTGCGTGTTCTTCTTACTCATATTATACTATTAACATGATTTCAAAACTCACCTCCTTCGTTGTTTGTGTTTGACTGGCTGGGCCCTGCGTTTGCAAAATCGCAGTTATTACAGGTTAATGAGTCTTGAAGTTCAAGTTTGGGAGGAACCCCGCTCTGATAGGTGATACCAGGAATAAGGGTTTTAATTTGTATTTTACTTATTTAATTTGAATCAAATTTTTGTATGAAAACCTTAGAAGTACTAGTAAGTTTTTAGAATTAAATCAAGTAATTATACTTAAATCAAGTTTATTGAGATTAAATTGTTTTATTTCAGTAATAAAATTTGAATTGTTGCATGTGTACTTTGAGAAACGTGATGTCCTAAATTAGTTACAAAAGTTTTTATTTTCTTGAAAATATAATTTTATTTATCCGCTGCAAATTTTATAGGAACATGATATAAATTATTATATATATTATTTTGGGATTTAGGGTGTCACATTGCTTACCCCTTTTCATGGGGTGCTTAATAACTCTATGCATTACCATAGCCGGTAAGACTCGTTTGTTCCATTCAACATGATTTTGTTACTATCAACAAGACATTAAGGATGATCAGTTCCTCAATTTGTCAATAAGTAGCTGACAACCATGATGGTGGCTTAAACTATCTTAACCTAACTGTAATAAAGTTCTTTGCGACTTGCAATTAAGGTTATCCTAATGTACAAGTGGTCAAACAATCTTATCAAGGTCCACCAAAATACGGATAAGAATTATTTCTCAAACGTTCCTCATAAGCATTTCCTAGGAAATAATTATCTATTTTACAGTAAAATATCTCAAAGACCCACATACCTTTCATTGTCATCTAGTCACTGAAACACTCATTTTAAATTTTAATGCTTGACTTCTCAAGATCAACATCTAAACCATAAATCATTTGTTACATTTCTTCTTTTGCATTTCCTATCATTAAATAAAATTCTAAAATTTGATCCTCGAAATCTCCAAATTATCATCACACCGTCTAATTCCATCTATTTCATCTCAAGATACAATACGAGGTCGTATTCATCATTGACTCTAATTGTATTAGTAATCTCACTAATTAAAACTCTTCTATTCATAACACAACATTTATAGGAAATCTTCAAACACTTAACCTTGTGGATTTTAAACCATCGACTTCAAGATCAACCGTTTTAGGGTCCCAAATCAGATATTGATGAATCCCTCTATCGTATAAAAATATTAACATTCTCCTAGTAATTTCCATCCTTTAATAGACTCTCAAAACTTACATCACTACAATCTCGAAGTATTCTAGTACTCGATACTTCAAATTCCACTTAATAGTAACATAGGGTTGAATACATCAAGGCTTAACTCCTTATGTTTTTTCGAATATCACTCAAAATTCACACTTACGCATCTATAGTTTCATCCTAAAATCACTATCCATACTTACTATCTCCTAAACCAAAGAGAGATTTGTCACTTATCAACAAAATATATAGTCTCACTCTTATACTCGTCATGAGATTCATACATAATAATTTAAGTTGCAAATCTAGTTTAACTCGAATGCTGGACTTTATCCCTCAAGGTATCGATTATTCCTCAAAGCGTATTTTATCTAACCAAATGAGTCTTTACTTCTAATGTGCAGCGCCCCTTAACTTCAATTCAAGTCTCTTTCATTGACACCTAAGCACCAAATGCTATTTCAAATGGAATCCTTGTCTTCTTAATAATTCCATGGTGTTCACACCTCTTTGGCAATTATCACACTTCATCGAGTCTCATCCTGAAACCTACTAGGCGAACATCTAATACTCTTCTTAAAAAGCTCTTCACTTAGATCATTACATGAAATCGCCTATTTATCTAATTTTAATCAATCCATACCCATCATCTTCTAGTTACCATCAACAACATAGCCTATGTGTCCTTGGAACCACTTCATAAATCCCATGACATCATGATTCGCTTCAACCTTGCCTGACAATTTGTCTTTTCGAAGATCTTTTCCACTTCTTGAATCCACTGATCAACATTTTCTGAGTTCTCATCATCCTTGAACTTTGGAGGATGGTAACGACGAAAATCTTCCAATCCCCTTGACACAGCAGCACAAATCTCTCTTTCCCTCTTTTCTTCAAATCTCGCAGAGTCCTGACAGCAGTCTATGGATCAATAGAAGCATTATTCATTACTTCAACTGTTTGATCATTCCAATTGACGTTCATTCTTACAACGTCGTTCCTTCTTGGAGGTTGTGTTTCCCAAAAAACATCAAGAAGAAGTGTTAACACCACTTTGAATAATTCCAAAACTAATTTTCGACTATATCAACACATAATAACTATCCCTGATCTGACAACTCAAACCAATTACCCCGACGCATGATCAGATAACGACTCCCAACCTACAGGTAGACCTACAACCTAGACCAAAGGCTCCACAGCCCCAAAGAAATCCAAACCAAAAGCTCTGATACCATAATGTAACACCCCGATTTTTAGCAGCGTGAGTGTATTTTTTTTTTGTAAAATTTCATTTTCAGTTCAAACTCATTTATTTGAAAATAACTCATTACGTAACTCAAACTCATCAAATTTAATAATCTCCAATTTACACCAACAACAATCAATTCAATTCCACAACACACATATAACACCTCAATTAAATTTCAACAATTCAAACATAACTCACCCAATTTCAAAACTCCACATTTTTACACATAAACCACCAAATTTCATCAATTCATTTTCTACAAAATTCACAAATAAATCACATCATTAGATTTAATAATAATAATTATGAACATATAAATCACACCAAACTTGAATCACCACAAACCACACCTCCAATTTAAATTCCACTAAATTACACATGGTCACATTAAATTAATTTTTCACAAAATCACACCTCAAATACATCAAATTTCTTTTCCATAGAATCACAAATAATGTCCTAAATGCAAACTAAAAGTTTGGAAGGGGCCCTTACCTTAGAAATAGCTCTAACACGCGATTACGGTACCGTAATTAATTCCAATAAAATTGAAGTTTTTGACGTCGCGTTGAAAACTAGCTCACTAGCACCACAGCGTGGCAATGAGAAACTTTCTCTTCTGTCACTTCTCAAATGGAAGCTTAGATCTAGAAAATAAATGGGAGTTTGTGTTTTATGGTTTTGGTTTTTTGTTTTGGAAAACAAAAGAAAGAATGAGAAGAAGATCATGAGGCCTGGTTCTATTACTCTCTGTTTCTCGCCTTGTCTTCCTTTCACTTATATATATATATATGTATATAATAACAATAATAATAATAATAATCTATACAAATATCTAGATATTTTTATAAAAATCATCATTACGTCTGTCACCTCACATCATGTCACAAACTACTTTTTCAAAAAAATATCTACTCTCGCCGCAATTTAATGGGCAGATGAATTTTTCTGAAAAATGCTGCATCTCAGAAATCTTTTTCTTCGACCAAAGATTCACCCTAATTAAATAAAATTATTCATCGATGAATAATTTTAATTGGGTCTCTAAAAAGATGTTTTTGGCATTTAACTCAAAAAAAGCCATAAAAAGCCTAAAAAATTTAGCACAAAATTTCTCCAAAATACATAAATTACAATTTAAAATTAAGGGTCTTACAAGAAGGTAGTTGGACACACCAGACTAGAGCTGTGTCAGGTGGATCTTGCGGGGTGCGTGGGGATCACTTAGGTTGTACAATTTTTGTAGTATAATCAGTTTAGGTGGACGTATAACGAATAGATGTTTTTCTTTTTTGTTGTATTTATTTTAATTTGGATGACTGTAACTATACCAATATTGTCACCTTGACATTTTATTTTGATGGGTCCATGTACCACTTTTTGATGTGATGTGGGGGAGTTAAAATTCTTGGGGCAGTACTTTTGTACAGGTGTCTACCGAGAATACCCCAAGGGTGTGAACTATGTCTGATAGGCCTCATAGCTCCAGCTCAACTTTTATTTTGATGTGTAAATACTTTGGATCTGTATTTCAAAAACTATTCCATTGCTTGTAAATATTGTTGACTTTTGTCGTTGTGTTACGACTTAAATATTTATCCAAAAGTATTTCCTTATTTATTTCATTGTTTTTATGAATTTGTTTTGAAAAAAAATACAATCGTGCTGCTAAAAATCGGGGTGTTACATGTGCCTATATAGACTCAAAATCTCTTTTTATTGTTACTTGTTTGTGTGATTGCTAATTTGAGATAATTGAAATTTTTTAAAAATATAAAGAAATGGTGTGTCTTAAAACCTTAAGGATAAGATGAGTTTTGACACTAAGTGAGTAGTAAATTGATTTGTGAAGGTGTAACATATTTGGAGCAAAGATCGTTGCATAGGAACCTTAGAACGACATTCATAAAGAGTAAGGGCATCACCCAATTCACTTTCCTACTTGAATTATATATGATATAAATGTTATATAATGCAATATTGTGTATTGGTTCTATTTGTCGGTTATCTTCAAAGTAAATGTTATATGATACGTTGTTATAATTGTTGTGCTTGACATGTTCAATTTATGGAAAATGAACGTTATATGATATGTTGTTATAATGCTTGTGTTTGACATGTGGTTAATTATGAAGCCTCAAATATATTGTCGTTAATAAGTTAATCTCACATAATATTTGTGATTTACTACAACAATATCTAGAATTATGCATTCATAGTTGTGTGGTGCGTTTAGAATTGGTTGGAGTCCATAGTTAGATGATGTGTCCATAATTGGTTGGAGCCCATAGCTGGGGTGCATCCATAATTGGTTGGAGCCCATATATTTTGAGTTAGTGGTGTTGCTTGGAAGGACCCACGAAGCCCTTCTGGGGAGTTGATACTTCGGAATCATGCACTAACATATAGCCTAACAAAAAAGATTATGCATTGTGTTTTATTTGAATCTTTGGTGCATTTTGAATTTTAACTATTAAATGGAGTATATGATTTATTTATATTATTTTCTATAACAATTATATATGCATGTTTAATTCTTCCGTGTTTGTCATTTGAAGATGACCCTTACATTTAACAAGAAGTCTTGTATAGAGTGTTACTTGAGCTAACAATTTCGCAATTAACCTAATACAAGAAATGCAAGGAAACACAATAAGATGCAGTTGGAGGCTCCGATATACTTTTGAATTGGTGTTAGACTTGTTGGAAGAGTTTTCCACAAGCGTCCAAAGTTATGACCAACTAAGATTTATTTTGTGTAGTAAAACATCAAGAGTTTTGACTTTAGGAGTTTATTTTATTTTACATATTAAATATACTTTTGTAATTTCGAATACTCTAATTCATTATTTTTGAAAATACAATTGTAAAAGTTAGTAATTGGTTTTAAACTAAATGAGTATTTAAGTTAATCTTATAAATAAATAAATAAATAACAAATTTTTATCTTTATGTTTAGAATTTTGTTAGTTAATGTCTCGAAAAAGCGAAATGTTACAAGTGGTATCAGAGTAGTTCGATCTAGACTAGACTCATGGTTAGTGAGGTGGTTATTAGTTTTGATAGTGTTGGTCATGTGTCTCAAAAGTCTTCCAGAGATGTTGTGTGAGTTTATGCACCACTTGATCCTTGATCGAAATATTTCTTCACCTAAACATTATGTGCATATTGCACAAGTACACAAATTCTGCTCTTAATCAACTTATCAGAGTGGTGCAACAAAAAAATTGTTGAACCTTATTTGTCCTAGAAAGGGTGGTGATATGAAGGTCGGAATTAATATTGTAAGTTAGTTAATGGTCCAAAACTTTATGAGAAGAAAATTATTGAGGGAATGAAAGAGATGATTGGGTCGTGTTCAATTCGACACATAGAACATTAAGTGTGAATTTTACGATAGTCACATTCATGAGATTCAACGATTATGATAGTATTAAATAGTTTTGGGTTAATGTAAAGTTATTACTAGTTGCATGATTGAATAAATATGAATTTGTTAATTGCTTAAGAGTATTTTATAGAGTAAATATATGTATTTTATAACAAGGAATTCAAATTTGTGAATCATGTGAATATTTGAAGGATATGATAACATAGGTTTCAACTTTATGTTTGATAGTACTATACATCGAATGAATGAGAATGATTTAAAGCGATCAATCGTAGACAGTGATTAATTAGTGATTATTATTGGTGAATAACAAAAATTATGATGCTAACCGATGTTGTACTCAATTAAATATATTCGGTTTTAAGAGTATATTAGAGACAATCCTTTTAAATAGTGTGTTAAGAATGAAATTTTTGGATTAAAGAGATGTTTGTGTTTATGAGTAGTTAGTTGTAACTAACGAGTAAGTGATACTATACCATAAGGAAGTGAGAATTTAAGTAGTAAATCATATGGATTAGACTTTTAGTCATAAGAGTAACGATGAATTAAAATCCTTGTGGAAAGAATTCAAGTAGAATTTAGTCAGAGTATTGGATCCAAAACATTGAACATTAAAAGTAAGAGCACTTTATAGTGGTTTAAAATGATGGTACGTTGAGTATATTGGTGGTAAGTTGTCACAAATGTTTGACTCTCTCAACGTATAAATATTTTTGGTCATTTTGGTTTTTACTAGGTTTATTCTACTCTATTTTTGTTCTTAGTCAATGTAGTTTGTCTAGTAAGTACACTATTGGTTTATTCTAACCCATTTTGATTTTTAGGTCATATGCAATCTAGTTTAGGTCATTTTAGGTCATTTTGGTTTTGACTAGAATAAAGTAAGATTTTAGGTCATTTTGGTTTTTAATTGGTTTATTCTAACCCATTTTGATTCATATGCAATCTAGTTCCTCCAATAAGTGCATAAGTCTCAATGGATTAAGAGATGATATCATTCTGGTTGTTGATAGGTTTATTCTAGTCAATTTTACTTTTTAGCCAATGTAGTTCGTCCAATAAGTGCATAAGTTACAATGCATAAGGATTTTGGTAAATTTAGTCTTCCCTCGTCTTGTCGTAGTTCGTTTTGTTTGTTAGTGAATAAAGTTGTTTTTATAGGTGCAATAGTTTCAATGGATTAAGATTTTAAGCAACTTTGGTCATTACTAGGTTTATTCTATTCCTTCTTAGTTTTAGTCAATGTAGTTTATCAATTCAGTGCATTAGTCTCAATGGATTATGATTTTTTTCATTTTGGTCTTTAATTGGTTTATTGTAATTCCTTTTTTTTAGGCAACGTAATTTGTCTTATAAGTGTATAACTCTCAACAGATGAATATTTTTGGTCATTTTGGTTTTAAATTGGTTTATTCTAACCCATTTAGATTCATATGCAATGTAGTTCCTCCAAAAAGTGCATAAGTCTCAATAGATTATGTTTTAGGTCATTTTCATCTTTAATAGATTTATTCTATTCCATTTTAATTTTTAGGCAATATAGTTTGTCGAATAAGTGCACATGCCGTAATGGACAATGAATTAAGGTCATTTTGGTCTTTAATGTAGTTCATCCAATAATTTCATAAGGCTCAATGGATTAAGAATTCACGCCATTATGGTCATTAATAGGTTTAGTGTATTCCATTTTTTTTGTTAAGCAATGTAGTTTGTCCAATAAATGCATAAGCTTCCATGGATTAGGATTTTTGTAATTTTGGTCGTCACTCCTCTAACTCAAGTCCATTTTGGTTGTTAGTCAATATATTTCGTCTAATAACTAGAACAATTTCAATGGATTAAGATTTGAAAACACTATGGTATTTATTAAGTTTATTCTACTTCATCATAGTTTTAGTCAATGTAGTTCATATAATAAGTGCATTTGTCTCATTGGTTTAAGATTTCGGTCATTTTGGTCTTTAATTTATTTACTATAATCAATATTTTTTTCTGAGGCAATGAAATTTGACCAACAAATGCATAACTCTCAACAGATGAATATTTTTTTGTTCATTTTGGTTTTTAGTAGATTTATTCTCATCCATTTTTGTTTTTAGTTAATTTAGTTTGTCTAAAAAATGCACTATTTTCAATGGATGAAGATTTTAGGTCACTTTTATTTTTTATTGGTTTATTTATCCCACTTTGATTCCTATGCCATGTAGTTCCTCCAATTAGAACATAAGTCTCAATGGATTAAGTTTTAGGTCAATTTTGTGTTGAACATTTTTATTGCATTCCATTTTCATTCTTAGGCAATTTAGTTTGTCCAATAAGTGCATAGTTCTTAACAATTAAGAATTGATGTCATTTTGGTCGTTAATAGGTTTATTCTAGTCCATTTTGCTTGTTAGGAAATGTAGTTCTTCCAATAAGAGCATAAGTTTCAATGGATTTGGATTTTTGTAATTTTAGTATTTCGTCGTCTTATTCTAGTCTAGTTTTGTTTGTTAGTCAATATTGTTCGTTTAATAAGTGCAATAGTTCCAATGAATTAAGATTTTAAGTCACTTTGGCCTTTACTAAGTTTATTCTAGTCCTTCTTAGTTTTAGTCAATGTAGTTCGTCTAATAAGTGCATTAGTCTCATTGGTTTATGATTTTTGTAATTTTTGTCTTCAATTGGTTTACTATAATACATTTTTTGTTCTTAGGCAACGTTATTCGTCAAATAAGTGCTTAAGTTTCAACAGATGAATAATTTTGGTCATTTTAGTTTTTACTAGGTTTATTCTAGTCCATCTTGGTTCTTAGTCAATGTAGGTTGTCTAATAAGTGCACTAGTTTAAATATATTAGGATTTTAGGTTATTTTGGTTTTTAATTGGTTTATTCTAACTCATTTTGATTGCAATGCAATGTAGTTTATCCACAATAAGTCTCAGTGGATTAAGTTTTAGGTCATTTTAATCTTAATAGGTTTATTCTATTCCATTTTAATTTGTTAGAAATGTAGTTTGTCCAATAAGTGAAAAAGTCTCAATGGATTAATATTTTTGGTTATTTTCTTCTTTAATAGGTTTATTCTAATCAATGTTGTTTCTTAAGAAATATAGTTCCTCCAATAAGTTTACAATTCTCAATGGATTTAGAATTTAGGGCATTTCGGTCTTTAATATGTTTATTCTAATCCACTTCACTTCTAAGGAAATGTAGTTTGTCCAAAAATTGCATATGACTCAATGGATTGAAAATTGAGGTTATTTTGGTCTTTAATAGGTATCTTCTAATCCATTTTGGTTCTTAGACAATGTAGTTTTTCTAATAAGTGGATAAGTTTCGATGGATTAGGATTTTAATAATTTTAGTCTTCACTCATCAAATTCTAGTCCATTTTGGTGGTTAGTAAAGGTACTTTGTCTAACATATGCGATAGTTTCAATCGATTAGATTTTAAGTCACTATTGTCTTTACTAGTTTTATTCTAGTCCATCTAAGTTTTAGTGAATGTAGTTCATATTTTAAGTGCAGTAGTCTCATTGGTTTAAGATTTTGGTCATTCTGGTCTTTAATTGGTTTACTCTCATCTAAATCTAGCTAAGGAAATGTATTTCGTCCTATAAGTGCATAACTCGCAATGGATGAATATTTTTGGTCATTTTGGTCAAAGTAGTTTGTCTAATAAGTGCACTATTTTCAATGGAATATGATTATAGGTCATTTTTATTTTTAATTGGTTTATTCTAACCCATTATATTTCCAATAATATGTAGTTCCTCCAATAAGTGCATAAATCTCAATGGATTAAGTTTTAGGTCATTTTTTTGTCTTTAATAGGTATATTATATTCCATTTTTCTTTCTTAGGCAATGTAGTTTGTCCAATAAGTGCATAAGTCTTAACAGATTAAGCGTTGACGTCATTTTGGTCTTTAAAAGGTTTATTCTAGTCCATTTTTCTTTTTAGCCAATGTATTTCGTCCAATAAGTCCATAAGTTACAATGGAGTAAGATTTTGGTAATTTTAGTCCTCCCTTATCTTATTCTAGTTCATTTTGTTTGTCAGTCAACATAGTTCATCTAATTAGTGGAATAATTTCAATGGAATATGAATTTAAGTCACTATGGTCTTTACTAAGTTTATTCTTGTCCATCTTAGTTTTAGTCAGTGTTGGGCGTCTTATAAATGCATTAGTCTCATTGGATTAACAATTTAGTTATTTTGGCCTTCAATTGGTTTATGGTAATCCATTTTTTCTAAGGCAGTGTAAGTAGTCCAATAAATGCATAACTCTAAATGGATAAATTTTTTGGTCATTTTGATTTTTAGTAGATTTATTCTCGTCCATTTTTGTTCTTAGTCAATGTAGTTTGTCTAATAGATAAACTATTTTCAATGGAGAAAGATTTTAGGTCATTTTGGTTTTTAATTGGTTTATTCTATCCCTTTGTGCTTCCTACGCAATGTAGTTCCTCCAATAAGTGCATAAGTCTCAATGGATTATGTTTTAGGTCATTTTTGTCTTAAATAGGTTTATTCTATTCCATTTCATTCATAGGCAAAATAGTCCAATTAGTGCATATGTCATAATGGATTAAGAATTGAGGTCATTATGGTTTTTAATATGTTTACTCTTATCAATTTTGGTTCTTAGGCAATGTAGTTCGTTCAATAAATGTATAAGACTCAATTGATTAAGAATTCACGTCATTTTGGTGTTTAATATGTTTAGTAGTCCGTTTTTTTTGTAAACCAATGTAGTTTGTTAAATAATTGTATAAGTTTCAATGGATTAAGATTTTAGTAATTTTAGTCTTCACTTGTCTAATTCTAGTCCATTTTGGTTGTTAGTCAATGTATTTTGTCTAATAACTTGAACAATTTCAATGGATGAAGATTTGAAGTCACTATTGTCTTTACTAAGCTTATTCTAGTCCATCTTAGTTTTAGTCAATGTAGGTCGTCTTATTAGTGCATTAATCCCATTAGATTAAGAATTTTTTCATTTTGGTCATTAATTGGTTTACTATAATATTTTTTTTTCTGAGGCAATGTAACTAGTCCAATAAATGCATAACTCTCAAAGGATTAATATTTTTGTTCTTTTTGGTTTTTAATAGGTTTATTCTTGTTCATTTTTGTTCTTAGTCAATTTAGTTTGTCTAATAAGTGCACTATTTTCAATGGATAATGATTTTAGGTTATTTTTCATTTTAGGTCATTTTTGTCTTAAATAGGTTTATTCTATTACATTTTCATTCATAGGCAATGTAGTCCATCCAATTAGTGCATGAGTCTTAATGGATTAAGAATTGCAGTAGTTTCAGTGGATTAAGATAATAAGGTCACTGTTGTCATTAATTGGTTTATTCTAGTCCTACTCAGTTTTAGTTAATGCAGTTCGTCTAATAAGTACATATGTAACACCCTGAATTTGATAATAAACTATTTTATTAATTAAATAGGATTTTAAATAATTAATTTAATGTTAAAATTGTGACACCCTAAATCCCAAAATAACATTTGTAATAATATATACTAAATTATTTAAAGAAAACTTGCAGCGGATAAATAAATTTGTTAAAGAGAATAAAACTTTAATATTTAATTTAGGATATCACGTTTCTCAAAAATAAAAACACTTTAAACTTATTTTGTCTATTAAAATAGTGCAATCTCGATACACTTGATTTAAGTATAATTACTTGATTTAATTCTAAAAACTTACTAGTACTTCTAAGATTTTTGTACAAAAATTTGATTCAAATTAAATAAGTAAAATACAAATTAAAACCCTTATTCCCGGTATCACCTATCAGAGCGGGGTTCCTCCCAAACTTGAACTTCAAGACTCATGAACCTGTAATAACTGCGATTTCGCAAACGCAGGGCCCAGCCAGTCAAACACAAACAACGAAGGAGGTGAGTTTTGAAATCATGTTAATAATATAATATGAGTACGAAGAACATGCAAATAATCATAATAGAACCGTATCATAATCACTTTACGATATATCAAAATATTTACTTACACAATATCATACTATAACATCAAAGTCACTCAAGTAAAATAATCATCTCATTATAATATGCATCAAATCATCTA
This sequence comes from Cicer judaicum, assembly GCA_037974835.1. Classification (NCBI taxonomy): domain Eukaryota; kingdom Viridiplantae; phylum Streptophyta; class Magnoliopsida; order Fabales; family Fabaceae; genus Cicer; species Cicer judaicum. The sequence goes on from JBBPBS010000417.1 coordinate 2,078,803, forward strand.
ATTATTATTACCTTTGAAACACATCAATCACAACAAAACAATCACAAGGAAATGCAATGCTATGCATGAGCTTAGACTCTACTTCACAATGTGGTACCATTCTTGTAACACCCGTAATTTTAAATTATACCTTATGTATTTTTTAGCCAAGTTATTAATATTTTGGAGTTTATATGACGAAAAAGATATTTTGATGCCTGATTAGAATTACTCGTCGATAAATAAATTAAATTAACTGCGGTGAATCTTTTGCGAAGAGTTTATTGCGTTATGGGTGAAAGGGTAATTTAATAAATATCTAAAGATTTGGAGATATTTGTTAATTATTATTAATATATATATATATATATATATGTATATAAAGAAAAGGAAAGGAAGGAAATAGAAAGAAAAGAAATAGAAAGGAAAGAAAGAGAAAGGAGAGAAAGCATAAAATTTTCCATCTTCTTCCTCTGCTCGCGTTAAACAACCCTTCCCCCTCTTCTTCCATTTTCGCTTTTCTTTGCTTCCTTTTACTCAAGAATAGAAACCCAAGGCTTAGTGGGTGATAGTACAAGGATTACTCAACTTCATTCTTCCTCTTTGATCCCAAAACGAAGAAAAACGGTTTAGGGATTTCAAAACCGTCAAACACAAACCTTCCCGTTTCACCTAGATCTAAGCTTCGTTTCGCAAAGGGATAGAAGGGAAAGTTTCTCACCACTACACTACGGTGCTAGTGAGCTAACTTTGGAAGCGACGTCGCGAGCAAAGCTTTACCGGAATTGATCGTGGTGCCGTAAATCGACGTTAAAGCTAACGTTAAGGTAAGGGCTCCTTCCAAACTTTTAGTTTGCATTTAGGGACTTACTTGTGGTTGTGTGGAAGAGAATTTGGTTAGGGTTAAAGTAATGTGTTGTGGAGAATGAATTTTAAACCCATTTATGTATGATTTCGAGTATATGAAACTTGTTGGGTCCGAGTGATGGATTGTGTCAATTTGTGTCGTCGTATTCAGCGTGTTCATATTTGATAATCATAGAATTTGAGATGTGTTTGGTGTGGTTTTTGTGGAAAAGTGGTTGGATGTGTTTTGGTGTGAATTACGAATTGATGTGTTTTTGATGTGGATTGATAATATGTTTCAGTTTGTTTTGTGTGGAATTTGAAAACCATTAAGTTAAATGAGTAATAAGAATGGGGAATCTCTTAATGTCTTGTTTACTTAATGTGTGTTTGTGAAAATCGTTTTGAGTTAAATGAGTATTAAGAATGGGGAATCTCTAAATATCTTTGTTTACTAATGTTTTGGAAAATCGTTTAAGTCAAATGAGAATTAAGAATGGGGAATCTCTTAATTTCTTGTTTACTTAATGTTTGTTTTGAAAATCGTTTAAGTTAACCGGGCGTTAAGAATGGGGAATCTCTTAATGTTTTGGTTACTTAATGTTGTTTTGAAAACCGTCTAAGTTAAAAGAATATTAAGAATGGGGAATCTCTTAATATGTCTGTTTGCTTAATGTTTGGCGTGAAAATCGTTTAAGTTAAATGAGTATTGAAAATGGGGAATCTTTTAATATCTGCATTTACTTAACGATTGTTGTGGATGGAGTCAGTATATGCTCATGCATTTTCATGTTTTTTGTAAATCGTGCAGACCCGTGATAGGTGGCACCCTGATAAATAGTGCTTTGGCCTGTGATAGGCGGTACATTTATGATTTACGTTTTTGTAAATTGTGCAGACCCGTGATAGGTGGCACCTTGGTAAATAGTACTTTGGCCCGTGATAGGCGGTACTTTTACGATTTACGGTTTTTTGTAAATTGTGCAGACCCGTGATAGGTGGCACCTTGGTAAAGAGTACTTTGGCCTGTGATAGGCGGTACATTTACAATTTACGTTCTTTTTAGTAAATTGTGCAGACCTGTGATCGGTGGCACTTTGGTAAACGATACGGGCCCGTGATAGGCAGTACGTTTATGGTTTACACTTTTTAGTAAATCGTGCAGACCCGTGAAGGTGGCACCTCAGTAATTGTTACTTTGGCTTGCGATAGGCGGTACAATTATGATTTACGGCCCTTTGAGGAGGGTTTTGGTTTGGAATTCCGAGTCCATGCATTTTGGCATATACGCATTGCATTAGGGTGCTTGGCACACGAGTCGTGGTTGATTCAAATTATGATTGTGTTGATTTTGCTAAGTGTTATGGTTTGAAATTATGTGTAAGTGTGTTTTTGATTCAAATTATGATTGTGTTGATTTTGCTAAGTGTTATGGTTTGGAATTATGTATAGGTGTGTTTTGATTCAAATTGTGATTGAGTTGGTTTATGAATTTTTGAAAGAATACACAGCGAAATCGATTTACCCAATCGATTTGATGAGTTACAGGGGCCCAGTCCTTCCTGAAATCGATTTACCCAATCGATTTTGTAACATTTTATTCAAAATGATTTGAGAAATCGATTTGGTAAATCGATTGGATTCGATTGGATTCAATTGGATTCAATACAGGGGCCTTGTCTTTCCCAAAATCGATTTGCTCAATCGATTGGATTCAATACAACGGCTTGACTTTCCCAAAATCGATTTGCCTAATCGATTGGATCCAATACAGGGGCTCTGTCTTTCACGAAATCGATTTACCCAATCAATTGGACCATACAGGGCTCAATACTTCTCGAAATCGATTTCTCCAATCGATTGAGGCAAGTCTGGGGTTCAATTTTTACTAAAAACTTTCATGAAATCGATTTGCCCAATCGATTGGCACAGTAGGAAATCTTATTTTGTGTTAGATGATGGATTTCTCAATTGATTATCTATGTATTGGTCAGTTATGTATTACTTGATGGATTGAGAACTTTATTTTGATTTCATTATCATTTGGTAAGCATTGTATGAACTTTTAGCATATGGAAAACCTTTTAAGATGCATGCTAAGTTGGAAGGGGTATTTTGTGCATTTGAAAATTTATATGTTATTTGTTAACTGTTAATTTCGGTTGGTGACCCTTTACAACTATTGTGGAAATCTGGGCTTTGCCCTCAGATGAGAGTCAGGGCGGTCCTAGTGGTTCGTACCCTACGGATGGGAATGTGGATGGGAATGCTTGATTGGAGCTACGTTAGGAGGATCTCATGGGGCGCGTAGAGATTACTCGAGGTTGTCACTCAGGACAGACTAGGTTGTCACTCAGGACACATATGTCTTTCTTTTGGGCTACTTTTATTATATATTGGAAGGATGTACATGTACTAATGACTCAATTTTATATTGTAAATTATAATGACTCAATTATTTATCCAAGGGTTTTACCTTATTTAATTCTGTGTTGTATTTTAATTTCTTTAAAAAAAAAAAAATACACCCTCACTAAGAAAAAACGGGGTGTTACAATTCTAACTCTGAAGTACTTGGTTAGGAGGCCATGATACTATGCCACCATCCCAGTGGACGGACAATTCAAATTGGCCCTGTCCTTATAGATCCCCTCAACTCAACCCGAGACACATATACGTGACAGTCGAGGTAAACGTGTGTTGCATGGTAGCTCCCGACATTTGGAGTGCTACCTCCAAGTCACCTAGGAATTCCCCACCGGAATACCTCCAAGGTCTAACAATCTTGCCTTAAGGCTCGACAGCAGACCGCCACAATCAGGCTCATTCAGTTGTACTTCCCCAGAATCACTAGACTTGTCAGGCCCTACCTATATGATGACAAAATAATCTCGACTTCACAAATTCACAATATTTATTTTCTCCCCTCGTTGGTTTATGATACTCCATTAAAACCGTCATCTCAAACACAAATTGAAATCATAATTATTTCACCAATTATGGGGTTACTTCAATATTCTCATCACAAATTCACAACATCACTATCATAAATCATATCTCATCACATAAACTCATCACAAATTTATAGCATCACTATCATCAATCAAACATCATCACATAAACTTATCACAAATTTATAACATCACAATAATTAGTCATACATCATCATCATCACATAAAACTACCACAGCACATCCATCTTTTGTTATCACATCACATAAACTCATGTAATCACACAGATATATATATATATATATATATATATATATATATATATATAAATTTAAGTCGACACCCAATATCACAATAATATCAATTTCACACATTCAATGAAATTAAAACAATCAACACCCTATAAATATTTCTATTCTATATTTTAATCTCTCAATTTCAATATTTGTAAATTAATTAATTTATCCCTCAAAGGGCTTCTGCCATATGTAGCGAGCCCCGGATGAACCGTTGGGAAATACCGTTTTCCCGTTCATCTCACAATATATTATACTCATGAATTCAAACGCTCTCTCACCCCTTACCTTATTTTGATGCTTTCACACAAGAATATGATTCCACGAGCACAAAACCTTTGTTCATTGACTATTTGTCCTTCAATCGATCTAACTCGATAGTTTATGGGTAAACGTTAAAAATAAATTATGAGAAGATACTTTAAAAACTAAGTTCGAAATTCGGTTAAGGAAAATTACCATAAATCAGAAACCCAATCAATGGATAATATAGCCACTTTTCACACGGTCGTTTTGGCGTTGGTTTCACTCAAATCGGACTTACGGTGAAGGAGATCGGTGCAAAATAAGGATTTCTGTAAACGGAGAAATCGGTATTTTAGGGAGAAATTCGGGTTGTTAAAAATCTGAAAAATTGTGTTTCATTGAATAGATAAATGAGTAAAACAACATACTGAAATTTGGACGAAAACAAAGAAACTTTTATGGGACAGTTATGGCTCACCAGTGTCAAATGATAGGTTGTTGTTGTGTTTACTCTTTGGTTCTAAGGCTGCCTCTCCAACTCCCTTCCCTTTTCTTTGTTTTGTTTTATTTTAGTAAAAATCAGGGTTCACAAGGTCTCTTTATTTATACTTTTGTTTTACTATTATTATTTTTATTTTGTGGAAATAAAATTAATATTTGTTTAATTTCCTTTTCAATATTCCTCCAAGCACTATTTAGTTTTCCAAACGTTACTAATATTTTATAAATTAAAATAATCAAAATATAAAAAAACATATTTCTAATGACTGAAATTTTCACATTTAAAATAATCCCTACAATTATACTTATTTGTCAAAATATTGATATTATAATAATACCATCATATTAGAAAATAGTCAAAATTATAAAATAAATATATATAACCACAATATTTTATGTCATAATATTTTATGTTAATCAAACACAATATTACTAGGATCTCAAGATAATTATTTATAGAATAAATAATTAAAATAAGATATATTAGAAATAATTAAAATAAGAGATACTTAAAAATAATTAAAATATATACACACTTAAAATTAGTCAAATATATAAGAAAATATGATATTAATAACCAACTAACTTATACACTTAAAATCATATAAAATCTTGTTC